>JAEQML010054866.1:0-37222 GCA_016904865.1 Pissodes strobi | reverse complement strand
TTTTTACGTTTTCTCAATTTTTTCTTTATTTTATTATTTTTCTTTTCTTATTTGATTTTATAATACTTTTATTAACTTTCCGAACATGTTTTTCCTTTTTTTTTAAAATATTTTCCCATTTTTCCAAAATTTTAGATTTTTTTTCATAGAGCATTATTTTCTTCCCATTTTTGCAATCCCCGACCTCATAGCTGAACTTCTTCGCCTCTTTTTCGCCGAAAACCGCGTTGTTCTAACGCTTTTTTTTATTAATATTTTTTTCTTATTTCGTTTTATAATAAGTACCTTTATTAGCTTTCCGAACAACTTTTTACGTTTTTTCCCATTTTTTCCAAAATTTGTTATGTTCTTTCATAAAGTGTTTTTCTTTCCATTTTTGCCATCCCCGACCTCGTAGCTGAACTCCTTCGTCTCTTTTTCCGAACACCGCGTTACT
Source organism: Pissodes strobi (assembly GCA_016904865.1). Lineage (NCBI taxonomy): Eukaryota > Metazoa > Arthropoda > Insecta > Coleoptera > Curculionidae > Pissodes > Pissodes strobi. Next base: position 36,786 of record JAEQML010054866.1, on the reverse strand, counting down.
CTACCGTTTTTTTTAATTTATTTATTTTCTTATTTAGTTTTATAATTCTTTTATTAACTTTCCGAACAATTTTTTACGTTTTCTCAATTTTTTCCCAGTTTTTCGAAAATTTTTGGGTATCCGGGGAGGTGGGGGTGGGGGATATAATTCCCTCCCACTGATGACCCCGGGATTCAGTTTTCGTCCAGAATCCTCATTTTACCCCGGCTGCATGTCCTGAAAATTTCAACCCTCCAGTTATACTGGAACATGCTTAATTAAAGAGGCCGAGCGTTTCACTTTGATAAGCATTTTCTCTGACTTCATCCTCGCTAAAGAAGTTTCACTTCAAAAAGACATTACTAACATCCATGAATAACTCTTCCATATAAAGAATTAAAAACTTGAACTATTCTTTACCTTAAATCATCTAAATTTGTTTAGAAGAGTTTAATCAAATTTAATATTAAAATGCCAAACAAAAAAAATCGGCTAGAGTTAAGTCCTTATTAGCAAATTATATGAATATTTGGAATTTTTTGTGGATGCTTGTAATACGCTTTTCTGTTATAAACCTTCTCCATCTAGTGTTTTCATTTGTTAAAATTTTAGTTTTTATTGGAGTTAAGAAGAAATTAATTAATTTATTTCTATTATGTTGTAAATTATTAGTTAAATAAATACAACAATTTAGTTATTAACTTCAATGCTTATAATAACTTGTAGGTAACAGGAAGAAATTCATAAAATAATTGAGGAGCGACAATATATTAATATACAATTTTGACAAAAAATTATTTTGTTTTAGGATTTGAAAAGTCTCAAAATCACGTAAAAACAAACTAGGTTCTCATTTAAAAATACTAACGTTGGTTTAAAAAAATACGAAAGGTGGGATTTAAAAACTAATTACCTTAAAAAAGCTCAGAAAGAGGCCTTAAAAAGTGTCATTAATTTTTCAAAAACCTAAAAAATAAAGCTACGAATAAATAAAATCTGAGTTAGGAAAATTCGTTTATTTTCGAATATCTTCGGAAGTGTCAGATTCTCGCCATAATACGCCATAATACCTTGTGGCCGAATAACAGAAATTAAGAGAAATTGATGGAAATCATTTTCATCAAGAGGATAATTAATGAGCAATTAAAAAAACCAAAATTTGCCCTAGTTTTCTCCGAAAATATTATTTCGTATTCTCACTATCTTTCTTAAAATAAAGGGATCAGGGAATGCCAAGCTTTTCTAAATATTTCCAGTTTGGGTTAACGAAATCTAACAAAATTATTCTCTTTACAAGGGCTTTTTTGCTCTATCTTTCGCCCCTGAATCTGTTTAATAGAGGGCGCTGTTTGACAACACTTCAAATATTACGGTTTTAATGAAAATTTTAATGACAGCTTATGTTGCTTATGATTAAAATAGAAGACAAAAATCCTCAATAGTCAATGCAAACCGCAACTTTAAATCTATTTCCAAACCGAAGATATTAACAAAACAAATATAGTTTTGGAATAAATATGGCATTAACGAGTTTGATGATTTTCCAGATTGGAATTTTAAACAGAGCTCCAATATATCATTAGAACCTAAATTTACATTATTGTAAGACTTAAAAACAGTGTTTTTTTATTTCTATTAAATGAAATTATTTTTTTTATGTGTTTGATAATTTGTTATGTCAAATAATTATCTTACCATTATTATGTTTTGTTTTCTTTATTTGTGTTCCTTTTATTTTGAGGTAACAAATACGCTTTTATTTCCATAGCCTGGTTGTTAAAAAGGAAATATTAAAGTGGTAACTCAATTATTCATAATTTATTGCCATATTAACATAAAATAATTACGTTTATACAAAAACTAAAAAAATATTGTTACCACAATATGCAATGATGTGCTTTTAAAGTTTGGCAATGTAATGACAATAATTGATAGTCGACTTTAAATTACAATCTGAAACTCGACTTTGTTAAGATCTATTATTTCGCTTAGGAAAGAGATATAAAGTTGCTATATTGTCCTCTCAAACCAGAGCCATCGGCATTTAAAGAAAAGTTTGGCGTTAAAAAAGACAGAAAAAAAGTATCAATGAATCGAAAAAAGAATTGCAGAATTAAAATGTAAATATATACAGTATATTTGCATTAGGAATTAGTGTAACGTTCTTTAGCGGCCATTTTACGGACTATAAAATAATTTACTGCGGTTTCATTTGGCTATATCTAATATAATGCTTGAGAAAGTTGGTTGGGATAACAATTTAGAATAATTTTTGTCTGTTTTTATGAGTTTGGTATCTAAAGTCGGCATGAAATTGCTTTACACTGAAATATTAATATTTACGAATCTAAGTTATGTATATAATTCACATTAAATCCAATAAAGCACATTTTTCGGCTTGTAAATAATAATATTATGACACCCTAAAATATACCTAAGTATTCATAAATTATATTTTCAGTAGCTTGAATAAAAATTACAGGCCTACGAAGTTCTTTTTTACCCACGTACGATGAAATTACCTTCTATTTATCAACGGTACGAGGCTTAAAATGAAAATTGCAAGCAAACAATAACAATAAACACAGTAAGAGCCGTGGAGGTCAAGGTCGCAAGGGGAAATCCCCTTAAGGTGGCCATCACTTTGCGGTGGGATTAACCCTTCCGAGTGGTTATAGGCCGGACACCTGCTGGTTATGGCGCGTGCCAAGGCCCGGAGATCGTTTTCGGAAAGGCGCGTGGGTGGCATCAAACGAGAAGGGGACCCCTCGCCGTATTAGGGCCTTCGTTCCCTCGTCTGTGATTCAAGACATGGGCCGATTGGGGTGACTAATCTGTCATTATTACCGTTCTTTTTTATGACGGCACGCGCGACACGCATTTTTAAGAACGAAATCTGGGAATACCAATTTTTAGGGCGTACGTGAAGCCGTAAAGTTGGAACGTATTTCAGGATATACTTTTAGGTAATGAGGCATATCTGTGTAATTCATACAGAATTTTAACAATTTCGTAAAGAAAAAGCTGCAGACAAGCAGCACTAATTACTATTTGTATTTTAGTGCTTTTTAAAGAACTAAAGCTGTATCTATTACAAAATTCAAAAATATTGCCAATGATTTTCTTTAAGCTGGCCAATAACTCGTTATTTCTGTCTAACAATGCCATTTTCTTTTATAGGAATATGTTAGATTGATTTATCCATAAATGTGACCTAGAGATCATTTTGAAACGAATGACTTTCCAAATGAAATAGAAGATATAATAATATTTAAAATAAATTAGTTGTAGCTGGGACTCGAAGAGAATATGTCCGAGTTAGTTAACAATTTTAGTCAAGCCTTGCGCGAAATTTTTACACCACCAGTCGCCATTATCTTCAGGACTTAGCTTTCAGTAGTTTAAGATTTATTTTTATTAGCTTATACCAGTATTAAAGGCAAGTAAAGTCCATTCAAGGCTATTGCGCTGTTACGTCAGAATTTCTGACGTCAAAAGAAAACATCCGTACGTCTTAGATAGACTCGTACGTTATTTTTTACACTAGCCAAAAGATGTCTCTGTACCTGTTTTCTCTTCTGGAGCACGTTCCGTTTTTATCAATTTTACATACTTATGACAATAGTGTTTGATCTAGCAGCGATTCCAAACGGTTTGAAACCATCCGGGGTGTGCGCATAACGATATAAGCGTCGCTTATATCGCTATGCGCAAACTCAGGATGGTTTGGAACCGTTTGAAATCGCTGCTAGAACAAACCTAATATTGTTTTAAACGTCTGGGCATCTGAATAATACTTTTGACAGTTCGTTTAATTAAAAATGATAATATGCTTTTTATCGTCTAAAATCCATTTAAAAACGATTTTAAATGGCAAAATTGTATAAAAATCCGAAAATTCGGACTCTTTTAGGCCGATAGCTATGGCTTCGGACGAATTTGTCGTGGATTTTGAAGCGAAAATTCGTTTTAAATTCAACCGTCCATCAAAAATAAGCTGTGCTATGGATCCAAATACACTGCGAATATAACAATTAAAAAATAATAATTTTGACGGTTCATATAATTTAAAACATGCTTTTTTATCGTCTAAAATCCATTTAAAATGATTTTAAATGGCAAAATTGTATATAATACCGCCTTAGCGGCTAGAATTGGTTTGCGCATTTCCGTCTCATTTGCCGAGATTTGTCCTCATATCGCCGCGTAAGATGTTTACACATCAAAAATACATTTTTTCTAGAGATATCATTTATTAGTATTATCAAATAATTAGAAAAAAATATTACTTAGGTACTTACATTGTGCACAGCTTTCCAGGGTAAAAGTGGCCTACCAGCACCTTTTTCACGTATGAAATAATGCACTAATTTTAAAATTAAAGCTTGCTCTTTCTCACTGAACCGGTGGGGCATCTCAAAACGATTTTTATTAGCAATTATTAGCGTAAAACACAAACCAACTACCAATAAATCAATAAATGAATAAAATCTGTTATTTTCGTTGATATTTTGACATTGACGGAAATCGATGTCAAAGATTCCAATTTGACGGACCGATTTAGTACATACGTTCATTGCATAAAGCAAGATGGAATGATATGACGTAACAGCGCAATAGACTTGAACGGACTTTAGTTAAAGTGTGGCAAGTATAACGGGTGTTGGTAAATCGGTTCCCGGCAGGTAGGAAATAAAAGGGTAGTTGGAAACATCTGTTAATAATATGTAAATTGGTTCCCAAACCCATAAAGGTCGTTGGTATATTGGTTCCCTTAACAAATTGAGGGTGTAATAAATTATATTGGGGGTGTCAAGGAATTGTATAGATATTGAAGTTTTAGTTTGCATTTTTGTTCTGTGGCTATCACTTGTTTTTAAAGTTGTGTTGTATTTTCGTCATGAATTTCGAAATAATTTCAAGTGAGCGAGGAAAACAGTGAATAGTTATTAATAACTATAAATATGGTTTCCAAAAGCTCCTGAAAACTGGTGAGAAGCGATGGACTCGCACAAATAGAAAGTGCAAATCATTTGTCCTTACTTTGGGCGAAGATGACAATAACCCAAACTATTACAAAACATATACAAGAACATTCCCATGATGCCGTTGTGGAAGAGTTAAACCGTCAAATCGTTAATGCTACCTGCAAACGAAAAGCTGTAGAGGACCTATCCGAAAAACCTGCGAACATTATTCGCCGTTCTTCAAGAAAATCTGCCATCCACAATTGTTACATCTGACGTTGCCTGTGTCCGAAGAAACATCTAAAGTGCTCCCAGAAAAATGCAGCCAAGTTTACCAAGAAATATCCAGGGAACTTTTGACTTCCTTGACAAGGCAAACATTCAAACTTGTAGGGGTGAGAAGTTTTTACTTCGTAACAGTAGAATTGATGAGATGGTGATATTTTCGTGTCAATCTAATATTCAGATGTTAGAAAAAGTGACACATATTTATTTAGATGGTACCTACGTTTAATTACTGCACACAATTTTTCTGCCGATTTTTTACTTTACATGGTTATTGTAACGGGCATTATATTCCATTAATTTTTTCATTGTTACCGAATAAGTGAACAGAAACGTCTAAAAATCTGTTCAACTTAATAATCAATATTTGTAAGGATGATGGTATTGCATCAATAATTTCGAAAATTGTTATTGATTTTGATCATTGGTGCAAATTTTTCCTTCAGTAGAAATAATCGGGTGTCGGTTTCACATTACCCAATCGTCGTATAGAAAAATTCAAGAATACGGCCTTACACCCGAATATAGAAACGAACATTCTGAAATTGGCAGATGGCTACGAATGACTTTTGGTCTTACATTTTTAAATGATAGAATCTTATTCAAGAAAGGAAATTAGTCGACTCATTTTATTAAATGTGTTTCTTTTCACTGTGCTGTTACCTACTAAAGATCGAAATTATAAAAAATATTATTTTGTATTAGTTGCTATTTTTAATGTAGAACAATATGTTGTATGTTGTATAATAAACAGATTTATAAAAATCAAACTGTGCTTTATTAGGTAAATCTCGGGAACCAATTTACACATAAAGGTCAGGTAAACTAAAAATGTTGGGAACCAATTTACAGATAAAGATCAAGTCAACCAAAAATACTGGGAACCAATTTAGAAATAATTTTTGACCCTTCTTAGTTTGGGAACCAATTTACATGTACCCGTATAACTGGAACAGCGGAAAGAAAAAATTGGCGATGTTGTCGAGTAACTTTAATATTTTTTGAAAATTAATATTTATACCTATTATTTAGATACACATAATTTAATATACTCATTAACTCATTGAAAATATCTGGAAACTGGAACTTTACTGTTACTTGAACTTTAATTCATAATCTATTTTACACATTATCAATTTAAATAAATTTGCGACATTTATATCTATTTGCCCGATACATCCGGCAACAGGTGCGTCAAGTTCCCATCGTCCTCGTGACAAAGTGCATCAAGGCGATTGGCTGCAAGCTATTTCTCCTCTCTTCGCCCCTCAAACGTCGCTGTTCCAAATAAGTTTGCCACACTTTAGCTATCTTATAGCAAAAATGTACAACTACTTTTCAAAAGATATAAAGCTACAACTGCTATAATAAATTAAGGTTATATATGCTCAGCTCTGCTTCGCTCGTTTATAATTTCTCCATTAATATACAAAGTGGCCCACCGAAAAACGGGGGTTGATTCCATCCCAAGAATCTTAAATGGAAAGGGATATCATGCTATACATCATTTTAAAGACTATTCAATTATCCTTTTAATTCCAGCATGTTTTTTAATTTTTGATGAACAGTTCTCGAAAAGTTAAGGTTTAAAAGAGATGTTATCGAATTTACTTACTATATAAATTTATGTGATGCTCAAAATGCCCACCATCGCCTACAGTAGTAAAAACATTGTTCAAGGTGCTCTCTAACATTATTGAGCATTTTATTTGTACAATACGTTGCCGCAAATCTTCAAGTGATTCAGGTTGTGTTGCAAAAATGTTGGTCTTTAACTTTAAATGCCCTCATCAGAAGAGCCCAGGACTGACAAATCTGGGGAACGTCCAGGCCATTCAGTAGGTCATCTCCTCCCAATCCATTGTTCTATAAATATTCCAGCCACCTATTGCTGTTTAGTGCATTTAAATTTGTGTTTGTTGAAGTTCTACAGAATAAAAAACGACAATAGATCAGATAACAAGTAAAAATTTCTAACTATTGTTAAAGAAAATTTTCATTTACCATTTTAATCAATCAAATTTTTACACCACTAGTCGCCATTACCTTCAGGACTTAGCTTTCACTAGTTTAAGCTTTGTTTGTATTAGCTTAAACCAGTATTAAAGGCAAGAAAAAATGTACAACTACTTTTCAATAGATATAAATCTGCAGTTACCTTAATAAAAATGTTGTTGTGACTCTCCGAAAATTTTTCACCAAAGTTGTCTATTTTATGATGTAGGAGACAATCATATTTTTCGTGTAGTCATTGTCCCAGGTTCAACCTCTAAATGAGGTTTTACTTCCACCCCAAGAATCTTAAATGGAAAAGGGATATTATGCTATATATAATTTTCAAGATGGTTCAATTGTCTTTCTAATGCCATTAAATTTTTTAATTTTTTATGACTAGTTCTCGAGAAATTAAGGTCTAAAAGTAATGTTATCGAATTCACTTACCAATTATTGAAATTTATTAGATGAAGATGTAGCATAGTAGAAACATTGTTCAAAGTGCATCTCTAAAATTATTGAGCATTCCTGGAGCTATAAGATAACATTCGTGTATAATATGTTGCAGCACATGAAGACTTATGTGATTCAGGTTGTGTCCCAGAAATTTTGGGCTTTAAATTTCCTCGTGAAAAAAGCCCAGCGTAGACAAATCTGGGGAACGTCCAGGCCATGCAGTAGGTCATCTCCTTCTAGTCCATTCTTCTGGAAATGTTTCATCTAGAAACTGTCTTACAGGTGCCGGGTAGTGTGGAGGATCTCCATTATTTTAAAAAAAGATGTCTTCTACATGGTGATTGTTATCTTGTTCACTTATTTGTGTTAAAGGTGGATCAATTGCATTTTCTAGTAAATCTAAATAGATTTCTAGATAAAAAGAATGGAAACATTCTATAATGTCTAAAAAATCCTAGCTAAACGTTTACTGATGTGAACTTTACGAAAAATTCTTGGCTTATTTGAAGACTAATAACGGGAGTTATGGAGGGCAACTTTGCCATTTATGAAGAAGGAACACATCAGAAATGCAAATGTTTTAAGGATAATCTGGATTGTTAATAATTTAGCGAATCACTTGAAATTTGGTATGCTTACATAGCTTACGTGATAATATAATTTAATATATTCAATTTATTAAAATTCCAGATGGCGGCTCTAAGATGGCGGACAAATTTTGTTATGTATTTATTATCCGATTCAATTGAAAATTTACAAAAGAGGGTTTTCGGGGTCAAGGATTACGAATTTGCTGCCAATTTTTTGAAATTCAAAATGGCGGATACAATCTGGCAAACAAATTCTTTGATTGAAAATTGATATCAGGAAACTTTCGGGGACAAAGAGAAATAGTCTTCGTAATAGCTTGTTGCGAGATGTCCAGTAATTGCACCAAACTAAGTGTCAATGTGTTCTTATAGCGGCAAGCTTTTAGGTCAGTCAATCGACATTTCTTTATTTCTTTTTTACAATCATACATGTCACAATTAAATAATGAAACAATCAAAATTTTTATGGAAATTATTCACAATGAGCCCCAGGCGGGCTTGTGTGTTAATAAACTAATTTAATTTTATTTTGTTTTTAAGAAGAAGTTTTTTTGATTTTCAAAAAATGCAATAGAAACCAAAAATTCATATTTTTGGTTGTGCGGAGTGAGAGTCCGCGCGCGACCGATCTATCCTAAATATTAGCGCGACTACTGCAGGAAGCATTATGTGTAAATTCTACAACACTCTCTGTTAATTGCTTAACAGGCGGTCCATTAGTCAGGTTTACCAAGCGAATTCAGTTTGCTAAAAAGCCTGGGTCTGTTTCTTGGCAGTTAGGTGAGGGCGCCACTATTTTTTTTACTAGAAATTTATCAATGATTACCGATTCTTGAAAATAAGGTAATACAATTTAGGAAAATACCCTATATAAGAACGTTCAAAAAACTGATTAGTTATTATTCTGACTGCACTTTACCAAAATAAACATCAGTATTCCAAATAACTTATTTATTTTAATATGAAAACTTACACAAACCCTTTCAGAACAATTAATTTGATCTCAAATTGATTTGAAGTTATGGTAACGCCCATAAACTAATGAGAAGATTCTCTTGAAATGTATTTCACCTATATTATCAGACTATTAAATCAAAGCAAAATAAGATACTACTTTCAAATCTATGTCTTATAACATTAATATTGGTTAATTCGTATTTTGAAATAATTCCAAATGACTACACGCAGTCAATCATGAAACACTATAAATAGGAAGTATTTTACTAAACTAGCTTTATATTAAATCAATGTGGTAACCGGCGAAGTAAATATGTATAGGTATAGCCAGTGCATATCTAGGTATAAATAAAGTGATTATTAACCAAACCTAACCTAAATTAATCCCGTGGCAGCGACAATATTCATCACTCTATTATACTAAATCAATAAGGTAACCTGTGAAGTAAATATGTACATATATAACCTTTAAATATCTACAGGTAAACGAATTGAGCTCAAGTAGATTCCAATACCAAGGCGAAATAATAAATTTGCAAATTTCAATTATGGGAAATAAATTACTGCCACGAGCTTTACAGCCAATTACAGTAAAATAAATCAATCAACTATCCCGATTCTAGCAAAATGAAATCTCTACTTGAGATAATATCAGATATAATAAAGGCAGCAATTATTATGAAAATGATCTCACAAAAATTTAAACGTCGATCGTTATCATCTTCTGAATACCTTAAAAACTTATAATCTTCTAGTACTTACAATAGGTTCGATCATGATGTATCCCAAAACAGCTATTTCAACTCCTTTGCTTTTTGTTAGATTTTGAACAACCCTTTTCTCGTTTTCACAGATTCGGTTTATCAAAATTTAGCACCACTGTCACAATAATTGTTTCGAAAAAGGGCGAAATAATTCCAACTTTTTCTTGAATAGTGTAATAATTATCAGTAGCAGTATCGCTACATTTCTAAAATAATATCACTTTTAAACCTTAATTTCTTGAGAACTGCGCTTTACAAGTAGAAAATTAGATGGCATTGAAAAGGTAATTGAAATGCCCTTTAACATGATCTATAACATGATACTGCCTCCTTTCCACTAGAGGTTTTTAGGATGAAAGTGACCCCGCTTAGAGGTTGAATCTGGGGCAATGAAATAGTGGAAGGTTCTCTGTGGGCCACCCTGTATAGTAACATTAAAATAAACAAAAATTCCCTTAAGCATTTAACGGAAAAAATGCAACAGTTCAGTCATTTTTGACAAAACGTAAATATTAATTATAGTCCTCCGAAGAAAATAAATAAATAACCACAAACTGATCCAACTAAATATCGCAATAATCTAAACAAATTCAAATCTTATGAGAGCATTCATATATTTTATATCTATTGTCGTGTAACTTTAGGTACCTATTTCGGAAGAAGCTTATATAAAGCGGATGTAATGAAAATTTGATCCATTGGCAATCGGGTGGTATTAAAGTCTTTGGTGACAATACATGTCGGCCCAGGTGTGAATCCAGGTGACATGCGATCTTTTGTACTGGTAAAACTGTGCTGTTTGCGGACAAAATAATATTAAATGCAGGATTTTTGTTTTGAATGGGAAGAAAACTTGATCCGTTATAAGATCTAGTATATTTTTACTTGGGATATTCCATCTGTCATATTCTATAATATAATATAATTCAAATATTGTATTAAATGAACATCGGTTTTTCTAATATGACGAAATGCTTAATGAAGTAGTTTCATATTTGTAAATTTATTCTAAAATATGACTCATCCATATCAATATTTAAAAGTTCATTTCCATAACATTATCTTACCGTAAAATAAGTATAACTTTTATCACTCTGTTCCCCACAATAAACCCTCGCAAATTTCAAAAGAAATGTTCCTGACGTCCTTTAGAAAAATATCTAGGGGCGGCAAGCACACCATTACTTCCATGGCTCTAGTTGAGGCTGTTCTCACAGCTCCCGTTATGGTTAGGCAGGCAGTCCTCAGTACTTGACTGATCTTAAGCATCCTTTTTTTTTGTTGACTCTTGGGCCACCAAATACGGCTCCATAGGCAACCATGATAGCAGTATAGATCTGCATTACTACCCTGGGTTTCATCCCCCAGGTTTTTCCCACGGTCCTGTGGCACTGTTCATAAGAAATGTATGCCTTCTTTAGTCTTCGTTGAAAATGAAGATTCCAGGTTAATTTAGCATTGAAGGTGACCTCAAGATATTTTCCTCAGACGCAAAATTTAGTTGTGTGTTAAAGAGGGTCGGAGGCCATAGTGGCTTCGTCATCCGTTTTCTGCTGAAGAGCACCATCTCCGTCTTCTACGCTATTAAAGGAATGTTAGAAAAATAGAAAATCTGTATTTTCTACAATGTCTGTTCTTAAAGTTGCCCATGTTATAGCAATTAAATTGACGTGCATTAAGATCCAGGAAAAAGCGATTAATAATCAAGATGACAGACGCTTAGGGTGGAAAAGCCGAAATTGTGCTATTTTATGAAGCTGAAAATGAATGTGCTTGGCAGCATCTTTTAGAGAAAGGAAGGCGGATAAGATCACATTTCACAAGAACACATAACGGTCAGAGTGCAGGGCGTAGGTACATGTGGTGGTATTTCGTTAATACAGCCTCTAATTTCGATATTCAATGCTTCGGTGTTCGCGGGATTGTTGGAATAATAATAACCCCACAGCCAAAAGTCCAAAGGTGTCAAATGGCAAAAATGTGGCGGCCAATTCTGATCACCACACTGGGAAATGACGCGATCAGAAAAGGACTCGTGCAAGACCGTCAATGTTTCATGGTCGATATGACAAGTGGCGCCGTCCTGCTGAAACCATTTGTCATCGACAGCAATATCTTTCAATTGAGGCACTAAAAACTGGGTTATCATAGCACGATAACGTTCGTCATTCACCATTACTACATTACCCTTTGAAGAAAAATGACCCAATGATTCCTACAGACCACAATGCACCAACACGTTATGGATGCATTGATTGCTTATGAATCATTCGTGCGGTCTCTGAGCCCCAAATGCGGCAGTTTTACCAGCTAACGAAGCCATCGAGGTGAAAATGGATCTCATCACTGAAAATGATTTGGTGCGCAAAATTCGCATGAACTTCTTGTTGTTCAAAGATCCAATTGGTGAACTCTCTTCGCTGTGCGTGAACTTTTGGCATAGAGATTTAAATCTTTAGTGAGAATATGCTGAAGAGTAGCCGTTGTAATGTCCAATTCTGGTGCATGAGGACGAATCGATGTCCTTGGATTCTCGGCCACCCTTTTGCAAGCTGTCGTGACAACTTATTTGGAACGAGCTCTACGATAGTAGATGATTCAGGAACATTATCCCGACACCGAAAAGTAGACGCACTTTACGAATAGTGGCAATCAAACTATCACCATTTTGATAATAATGTTTAATCAGCCGGACGCGTTGTTCTATCGTGTAATACTCCATGTTTACTAGCTCCCATCTGTGTCCTGTCTATCTGTCATGTCATAATCATGTGACATTATGACAGCTGAAATGGCGCGCAATTCAAATCTTGGGCTCTAATTGAAACACCAAAAATTGATTTTATTATTTGCATGGTGTTTTACTGCGGCATGAGTAAATTCCTACAAAACCATTCGTGTAATAGCTCTGAATTTCCGTTTTATTGCAACATGTGCTTTCAAGCAAATGTGCATTCGAAAAATAGGGTTTTGGTAAAATGTGCTTGAAAAATTACAGTTCGATCAATTGTGCTCTAACAATTCTCCCTGATCTCATGATAAATATCAATTTATCGGCACAGACCTTCTGGATATTAGATTGTTAATTTAAAAAGAACTGTGTGATGCAGATCAGCAAAAAAACAAATCGAAAAATAGGGCTACAGTTCGTTTATTCATCTCAAATATAGCATCATATCATATATCCAAGAGAAAAATTTGATTATTGAACCAACAATGATTTCATAAAGGCAACAAATGGAAAATGCGATATATCGAATTTGCAAAACAATATTTATTTCAATAATATCATGTTCTTATAGAATTGGTTTTGTTTTCTCTTGAACATATAAATTTTTGTCTGCAAAACTTAAGGCTTTTTGAATGATAATTATTATCAAAATCATTATTTTCCAATTTGGCGTCGCTATCACAGACCAGAGATATGTTTCTAAATTTAATTGCTCACTATCTGACTGTCTTCCAGTTATAATTAATTGCAAATCAGATTGCCGAAGCAAAAAATAGTCCACATGTTTATAACTCGAAGGGCGTCAAACCCCTTGTTCCGATTCGATCTAAACAAGTAAAGAAGGACGTCTTCACGTCTTTTTTACATAAGCTCTAAGGGCTGACGTGACGGACTGACAGTGATCTATTAGCAGAGGCGTGAAACGGGGGTGAGGTCCCGAAATACCCTTACGCTGCACGTTAGCCAAGGTAAGGGTCGCCTATCCGTCAACTGAGACGGTCGGTCAGTCCGGCAGGGTTGATGTTGTGGTCGTTAGCCGCTCGGCTAGACGTTGTCCAGACGCGTGATTTGGCCTATCATATTAATACAAAATAATTATTATCACTTGTTGATTAGCATTAGTAGTTCAGGGAAAAATTAACAAAAGCGTTTTTGAGGAATTGTTTTTGATATATAATATCTATACATTTGCTTTAAAAGTTCAGTGACATTTTCTACAGCTAATTTATTAACTCATTCTTTTCCTTGGAACATAATAACGCGGTTCAAAAGTTATAGCACCATTCAGATCTCTAATAACTGTTGATCCAATTATTATTTAATTTTAAGAATATCTAGATATGTTAAAAAGAAATATTTGAAAAAGATAGGAACTTGATTTATATAATTAAATACTAATAAAAACATTAATAAGATTTAAATATGTAAATTCCAAATTTTCCTCGGTATGTAACAAAATTTGTAGAAGTTTATGTTACTGTTTGAACTGAACCTTTTAAAACGTATATGGAAGGTCACATTATTTCTAAACATTTTAAGGGCGCAATTACAGACTAGGCCCAGCTAATAAAACAATAAGGATCATAAACCCTTCAGTCAAGACGCATTAGAGCTCGAAGGAGCCACCATTCGAGCGACGACCCTTGGTATATTGTGGCTCACATCTGTGGTTTCCACTAGGCCAGAGGCTCGATCCTTTTCATGAAATCGATTAGCTTTCTGGGGTGAATAGTTTTCAAATCTATAAGTGTCATTTGAGAGTCACCAAACATTGTATGTCTGGTTCTTTCCATTGCAGTGGCATAAAACGTGCATCGTTCCTTCTTCGTTCTTTAAACACAAGCGGCATTCTGTTTCTTTCGAAAGCCCTATCTTGTTCATGTGGCTTCTTAGCCGACAATGGCCGGTGTACATGCTAACGATAGCCTGTACCTGCTCTCGGCTAAGTTGAAGTAGTTGCCTAGCTCTCACTCTTGATGGCAGGTTCACTGCCATCTTTGAATGCGTTAGGCCTGGTAAATCTCTCCATTTATCTATAAATTTATGTTGTGTCCATATAGAAGGCCATTGCGGCCGCCTGCTTCTCAAGAGCATCAGTTCCTTCGTTGCCTTCATATCCTCTATGTCCAGGTATCCAGATCAGTGCAAGTTTATCTTCTCTACCTAGTTTGGTAAGTGATTCCTAGAAGTTCCATAGTGCCTTGGATGTACCACGGCCAGATTCAAGAGCTTTCAAAGCAAGTTGACTGTCCGAGAATATCTTGAGTAGTTACTTGATTTCCAGTTTCTATCGATGAGCCACTGTGCAGTCATATCAATGGCTTGAACTTCAGCCTGAAAAATGCTTGCATGTTGGCCTAGGGAACATTTAAGCTCAACCTCACCATTTTTATTCCATCCAGTGGCTCCTGTACCATCATTGGTTTTGGAGCCGTCACTAAACCAACTATTTATTCGCTGTTGTTCTCAGATATTCGAAACCTAAGTAATGATTAAAATGGGATTTCATAGCTGTGCATAAGAATCTCTATTTGTCTACAAATTAATGTTGTGTCCATCTGGAGAGGGCTTCTTTAGCTGTGTTGTAAGCTATTCCCAGTACTGGTTCTGATCCTATGAAGGCCCTTGCGGCCGCCAGCTTCGCAAGAGCATCAGCTTTATTCTTTAGTTGCCTTCTTATCCCGTATATCCAGGTATCCAGACCAGTGTAAGTTTATTTTTCTACCTAGTTTGGCGAGTAGTTGCTTGCAGTTCTATACTGCCTTGAATGTATAATCGCTAGATTCAAGAGCCTTCAAAACCACTTGACTGTCCGAGAATATTTTAGGTGGCTTGATTTTCAGTTTCTATCGATGAACCACTGTGCAGTCATATCAAAGGCTGGAACTTCAGGCTGAAAAATGGTTGCCTATGGAATAATTAAGCTCAACCTTGCCATTTTTATTCCAATCCAGCGGCTCCTGTACCATCATTGGTCTTGGAGCCGTCAGTGAACCAACTATTCGCTGTTGTTCTCAGATGTTCGAAACCTAAGTAATGATTAAAATGGGATTTCATAGCTCTGCCTAAGAATCTTAGTCCTCAAAGAATAAGATGAGTATAGGTTTATTAGTGTAATTCTGTGAGATCTTACAAAACTGCGTAAATGCAAAAGTGCTTTGGAAACTCGTGAGGCCGTATTTGCAATCGAAAAACTTATTCACCAGCAGAAAGATATATACCTATGCTTCATTGATTAATCAAAAACATATTTTATGGAAGAAACAACTGCATCACTATGGTATGCTGGAAATACCACCATGGTTATATCCATACAACGAGGTGTTCGACAGAGCTGTGTTATATAATATAATTTGTGCTTTAAATACGTCTTTCTTTAGGAGAGATCTAGACGATTCCGATGCAAGCTTAGAAATTAGTGGTAAATATGCTAATAAGATCAGATATGTAGACGATACAATACCAGTAGTAAGTGAAGAAGACCTCCTATATAGATAGAGTGAACGTTGAAAGCATATCAATGAGACCGAGGACTAATATAAAGGGGACCATATGATATTTAAATATTTTCATTTACTTTGTTACCCATGTACAGGGTGTCCCAAATTCGAGCCTCATCATTGGGATCTCGGAAACTAGAAGAGATACGAGGTCGGTTAAATGGAGGCAAACTTGCGCAATTTGATGCTGATCAAAATGCCGCCTTAAAAGTTAAAAAATTCCTAATACTTCCGAAGATATTTAGAAAAAACCGAATATTCGCGATTTCATTTTTATTTTTTTATGGATAGATATAACAAAATAAATTACACATTCTCATTGCTACTTTTTCTGTTCTACAAGATGGTGTTATCAGATTTTCAAACCAACGTTTCGTCTTTGAGCTGCCATAATCAACTTTGTTTTTTTAAATACGGCCCTGGATGTTTTATTACGGGCTTTAAGAGCTTTTAATGTCCCAAAACCAATGATGTATCGCACTTATTCGAAAAAATCATTTTAATGATTTCCTGGTAAAATCTTACCAAAAATATGTTTTCTGTCTCTCTCTAACACATGAGGTCTTATGGAAAATGCCATTAATACGAATTTTTCGAATAAGTGCGATACCTCATTGGTTTTGGGACTTTAGATGCTCTTAAAATCCGTGATAAAAAATCCAGGGCCGTATTTAAAAAAAACAAAGTTGATTATGGCAGCTCAAAGACGAAACGTCGGTTTAAAAATCTGATAACACCATCTTGTAGAACAGAAAAAGTAGCAATGAGAATGTGTAATTTATTTTTCCTACAGCCGCGCGCAAAGTAACTAATTACTAAATTCAAATGAAATCGGAAAATCGACGAATGCCGTGGATCCTTATTTTGCGCTCTAGCGCGAACATGGAAAAGAAAATTCTCACTTTTTCCGTCGAGTGTGCTATGAATGGTCATGGAAACCGAAGATAAATAAATGACAGTCGTGCGTTTGTTGCAGTTCGTTGGGGGCACTCCTATTCTAAATATGCCCGAAACCCGAATATAATATGTCAAAACTGGCAGTCATTTGCAAAATTCAGAATAAGTATAGAGAAAAATGTACATTTAATTTGAAAAAATGCGGCTGTAGAAAAAGTTCTGTGTGTTTTTCGAGCGCAAAGTAAGATTGCCGTTTTCGAAAGATTACTGCGCTCCGCTACGCGTCGCGCAGTAACATTCTTTCTCAAGCGGCAATCCGTTACTTTGCGCTCTAAATACACAAATAACTATTGTTATATCTATTCAAATAGAGTCATAAAAAAATTAAAATGAAATCGCGAATATTCGGTTTTTTCTAAATATCTTCGGAAGTATTCGGAATTTTTTAACTTTTAAGGCGGCATTTTGATCAGCATCAAATTGCGCAAGTTTGCCTCTATTTAACCGACCTCGTATCTCTTCTAGTTTCCGAGATCCCAATGATGAGGCTCGAATTTGGGACACCCTGTACAGGGTGTCCAATTTTAGTTGTCATTGCGGGGTGTCTCCATTATCTTGACAGATAGAGAGATGCGGTTTTCACACACCTAGACCACTTTTTCGAGAAACAAAAAATGCCATAATCAAAACTTTCCTAGTCCTCTTCGTTTTCGAGCTACAGGGTGAAATTGAAAATTTGCACTTTTAGGGCATGCCTCGTATTTCAGCTGCCTAAAAACTTATCAAAAAGATAAGAATGCATTCTTATAGATCTTTTTACGTATAATTCAGTGGCGTGCTTGATTTTTTTTAGAGCTACCGTTTTTGACATACCTACGACCCAAACTTGGGATTTTTTAAATGAAACACCCTGTATTTTTTATGCCATTAGATTGCATTATTTTTTACCATAAAAATGATATATAATAGTTCATGCTTTCTATTTTCGAAAATGTTTGGGGTGTTTCATTTAAAAATCATAAGTTTGGGTCGTATGTAAAAACGGTTATTCTAAAAAATAAGCACGCCACTGAAATATACGTAAAAAGATCTATAAGAATACGTTTTTATCTTTTTGATAAGTTATCAGGCAGCTGAAATACGAGGCATGCCCTAAAAGTGCAAATCCTAAATTTCACCCCGTGAAGAGGAATAGGAAAATTTTGATTATAGCATTTTTTGTTTCTCGAAAAAGTAGTCCAGGTTTGCGAAAACCGCATCTCTCTAGTTGTCAAAATAATGGAGATACCCCGCAATGACAACGAAAATTGGACACCCTGTAGGTATACAGTGTGATTTTCTAACATAAAGTAAATTTTGTAATTCAAACAGATTTGTTTCAAAAATATCGAACCACTCCAATTAGAATTTTATGTCGCATATTTTTTAACGAAAAAAAAATGTGGCTTATACCAAAAAGTGTTGTAATTATTTCAGCAAAGTGAAGCGACATATTTCATATAATGCGTTCCTTCACCACCTCCATATTTGCAGATTTCGTTTGAAACTAATTGCTCTTTTAGTTCTCGTTTAAAAATTAATAGACAGGAGTTAGATCCGCGGAATTTGCTGGCTATTCCAAAGGTCTCGTTCTTTCTTTCTATTGTTCAGGAATAACTATCCGGATATTCACGAAGAGAGAGTATCGATAGTAAAGAGATAGCTCAGCCAGTTTTCTTGGATTTTTAAGGCCATCAAGGTCTTTAATCAACTCTGGGTCATCCACATCCACATCCTCTGTATGGAGTTCAATATCTTGAGCAAGTGTTTGGGTGCCGAGCTGTACACATGGGAACAGTATTCCAGATATGGTCTTATCTGGGCCTTATAGAGCAGTTAGCGCTGATGAGTATACAAATTTTTGCTCTATAGAGTGCTCCTATCTTTTGTGTTGTTGTCTTGGAGATTTTGGTGACGTGATTACGCCGATACATGTTGTTTTCTACGTTGATACCTGACAAGCTCATGGATGAGGACAGAGTCAGTTTTTGTCCTGTCATTGATAAGTCAAGTCCTGCTGTGTTTGTTTTTTTTTTTTTAGAAGACAGCAGCGGCTTGAGTCTCTCCTGCGTTAAACTGGACATTGATGGCACCAACCTGATTTTCTTCTGTGTTGGGAACGAGCAGCGGTCATTGGAATCCGCGACATGAATGAGAATATTAGAATGCTGTCATCGGCAAAGCTATAAATACAATACTTATTTGCCCTATCTAAAAGAAACGTTGATATAGAATAGGAACAGTGTGGGATGTGAGGTAATCCGATTAGGTACATCAAATTCTAGGTAATGGGGAAATGATACGGCTAAGTTTTATTATATATTAACGATAAAGTGTATTTAAACAGTAGGGGACGTTTTACCTTATTCCCGGATGACACAACCATTCTGTGGCACAATTCTAGGGCTGACCAATTAAA
Source organism: Pissodes strobi (assembly GCA_016904865.1). Classification (NCBI taxonomy): domain Eukaryota; kingdom Metazoa; phylum Arthropoda; class Insecta; order Coleoptera; family Curculionidae; genus Pissodes; species Pissodes strobi. The sequence goes on along the minus strand of JAEQML010054866.1, from coordinate 17,207 downwards.
AATAATAATATTGGTGATACTTTCACAGACATAGAGAAAGTTAAATTATGGTGTGATGCTAACTTACTAGCCTTTAACATTTCTAAGACCAGCATCTTGCATTTCAATAATTGTACAATGGCTGATGTACATCTTGGTAATGATGAGATCTTAAGTTGTACAGAAGTTAAGTTTTTGGGTATAGCCCTAGATAGGAAATTAGGTTTTAAGCCGCATATATTAATTGGTCTTTGTAAAAGGCTGGCATCTGGCTGCTTTGCTGTCAAGGTAATAGCGAGGGAACTCGGCTTGACTGTTGCAAGGACAGCATATTTTCCCTTATCGAATCACACATTAAGTACGTTATTCCCTTCTGAGGTAATTTATACCTAGACTTATACCTACAAAAACGAGCTTTGCGGTACTTGTTTGGGGCGGGCGCAAGAGACCCCTGCAGACTTCTTTCTGTTCGTCAAACACAGGATTCTGACCTTTTATTCTTTATACATCCTGGAAACGGTATCTCTGATTCATAAGAAATGTAATGTGTTGCCCGACGCGACGTTAGCAATCATTACAATACCCGACAAGCTGGAATGTTATCGCTGAAAATTCCTCATTCCACTCTAGTCAAAAATTCTGTATTTTATAATTGGAAAAAAATGTACCAAGTGATATAAGGGAGGTACAGTCCAACGGAATATACTTTCCAAAATTGGTTAAATCATTATTACTTGCTAAGGCTTACTAATCTGTATCCCAGTTCTTTGGTGATGATGATGAACTATAATTATCCGATCATCCCTAATTTATGGACTCTTTGTTTCCATTATTCATTGATCTTCTGACATGTCTGGTGATGATGAAACTTGCCGACTATCTCGAATGTTTTGCAGTTTTGTTTTCCTCGTTCCTTGGTGTGACTGTATGGCTGGGATTGTTTCCTGTATCTAACTATATTACATAGCATAAAGCTTCAACTTGCAACGTTCTGTATAACATACTACGCGTATTTTTCAACGTATTCATACCATCCAGGCAATATTGTAACAAGTGACATTGTAACTTGTAATGTCTTGTTTTATTAATATACTTTTGTACATTCTGTCTAGTTTGAGGTGGGGCGTATTTTATTTGTTTAGTGGTAATTTGGTTACCTAAACACCAGCCTTCCCACAGTTGTTTGTTCATTTGAGTGAGTCTATTCTGATTAGTAGCATTCAATTTTAGTTAGTGTTAATGCAATGTTCTTTGTTCATGCGTCCTGTTATTTTTAATATGATTTTAATGATCTTTTAAATATTTTTTAAGTTTTGGAATAATTACTTAGACTTAAGATCAATAGTGCTTTGTCAATGATGTTAGTTTCGTTATGACAATAAAGCTTAGTTTGAATTGAATTGAAAAATTTTAATTGAATATCTCGATCCAAATTTTTTTTAAGATTAAAGACCCAATATTGAGTTAATACTGCCGTTGGAATGTCGCCAAGTAACGCCAAACGTAAAGTGTGGCAAACTTATTTAGAACAGCGACGTTTGAGGAGCGAAGAGAGGAAAAATGGCTTGCAGCCAATCGCCTTGATGCACTTTGTCACGAGGACGAGGGGAACTTGACGCACCTGTTGCCGGATGTATCGAGCAAATAGATATAAATGTCGCAAATTTATTTAAATTGATAATGTGTAAAATAGATTATGAATTAAAGTTGAAGTAATAGTAAAGTTGCATTTTGGATATTACTTTTTATATTCAATGAGTTAATGAGTATATTAAATTATGTGTTTATCTAAATAATAGATATAAATATTAATTCTCAAAAAACTACTCGACAACATCGCCAATTTTTTGTCCGCATTCTTTCCGCTGTTCCAGTTATACTTGCCACACTTTAATGGTAGACTCATTAGTGAAAATCTTATCTCGTTTGGATCAAATAAACCCATCATTTGCTCACAATGTTAGTCTTTAGTTAATTCCTATAGCTCTGTATTGTAAAGGATGAAAATGTTTGATTTCAAGTATCAGAAATACTAAACGCTGAATAGTATGGTTTTCTCTCGCTAACTACTGAGTTGAACGCTTGACATAATATTAAATTCAACATCATCGCTCAATGTAGATACTTTACCTATAAGTTTCCTGTTCTTTATATGGCAATTTTCCCGAAACAGCATCTTCTTATCTGGCTAACAGTGACATCGATGGTAGATTAGGATATTTTCCTCTAAATAGACCACAAATTTTATTTTGATTTTATGTCCTGCTCCTGTAACCAATTATCATTCAGGATTTCAATCCGTTGAGCTGTTGTTAAGTAATGTATAATATTGCATATTTTTTTTTCGAAGGAGCTTTTCACTTTTCAATTTGTAATAACCTGGAAATAGTACGGTGTGTACTAACCCAAACTTCAAGAAGCATTACGTACTGTATAACAAATAGTATTTACCTATCATGTACTAATTTATATGCAAACAAAAATTCACAAATAATATTTAATAGGGTGTGCGATATCTACATAATGTGTGTAGAATACAAAAAATGAGAAGTAATACGAATAATTGCAATATGAATAAATACTGAAGTATAACATACCCGGGTCTGTTCAACATAGTTGAATGAGATAAGTTGTGCTTTGTCTTTATTTGGTCAATCAGCGTCATAATAGATTTAAAAAAATAGATTAAAAACAAGACCAATACTTACGTTGTGTTATTATTATATCTTGCACAATTTTACTTACTCAGACTGCGTTCGACGATAACAAAATTAGGGAAACTGGAGGGAAAGGTGCGTCATGTAAATTAAACCGCAGATTCCTAATACACCTAATTTATTAGAGAAAACGTGCCAAATTATTAGAGAAATACGTGTCGGACTTAGCCTGGAATTCATGAGAGGAAAGAGTACGGCAGAGAAACCCTCGATCTAAATTCCTAAACCGAATTATGCTGTATAACCTTTATTAGTATAATAAAAATTAAATTACTGTCTCCCGTTCCACAATACGTAGTTCTACACTTGTAACAATACATTTAAAACTGAAGGGGTTGTGGTTAGTTAGCCAGACGCCGCTGGAAGGTACTGAGGTCCTGGATTACGGAGGCCACCCATCTATTTAGTTGCAATTTGGGCCAATATCTCTAGAATGATCATTACATTTATAACTAGGATACTTTCCCTTTAGGGTAGGAAATGGTTAGTGGATTCATGAAGGCTCTTGCGTACACTCTCAGTCATACTAAAATTAAAATCCTAGCACGAAAAGACAGCAAATAATACATTTTCTGTTTTCATTTAAAGCAGTGTTGTTTACAGCATTAAACGATTTCATTAAATATGTACACATGTTATGCCATCAAATATGAATTATCCATGAGAATAAAAGCAATACTTAAACAAATTATGTTAATAACAATATTATAAATTTTACTGACCTGTAATAACATGTTACAGCACAAAAGCAAAAACCAATTACGAAAATCACCCGTACACTGCGCTGGTCTTTGACTCTCTATCTCCCTTCTCGAACGATAGGCTTTTAGGATCCCATAAAAATCCCCGATATTTAAAGTGAAATTTTACCCCAAATCTTTTATAAAATCGACAAAAAACGCTGCTTGTCGCATGAAAAATGTCTCATTTCTCCGATCCTAGCTCACCTTCAAATCGTTTTAAATTAGATTACAGGCAAGTAAATCTACTCACTTGCTACAAAAATTATACGCATCGATATGCTGGAAGTAAAGTTTAACTTTGAAATCTCCCATAAAATCGACAAAAACTGCACCTAATCGCCAAAAACATCCAAATTTATGGATCCTGACCCATTTTTTCAGCTACAAATCATTCTCAAAGAGATTTCACGCAATTAAATGGATAAACCTACATATTTTAACCTAAATGTTATGTCAAAATGCCGACGACGTATTTCTTTAAATTTCCGTTAATGCATTAAAAGCATAGCTATCTATTCAAACTCGTAAACATATCCAAGTATGGAAAACTCTACGATTTTCTGTATGGCTCTCTTTAACATCGATTTTCGCGTATTTCTCGATCCCGTACGAAAAATTGTTATAGAACTTTCTATAACAAAGATTGAGAACTATATGTTGACTTAAAGTAGATTTCTCAAACTGGAAACCAAAAGAATCACTAAATCCGTATTTTCGATCACGAAAGTTTAGTTGCTCCAAATTAATCGATTTTCCAGTAATAAAATATTATTATCGTATAAACTTCGATGTTTAAAGTAAAACTTTACTTCGATATCCCATAAAATCGGCATGTAACATGAATATTATTCGATCCTAGTCCATTTTTTATCCACCTTCAAATCGTTTCAAATTAGATTTCAGGCAAATAAATCTGCCTACCACAAAAATTGTACCCATCGATATTGAGGAAAATGAAATTTTACTTCAAAATCCGCAATAAAATCGCAGGAAACTGCGTCTAATCACTCGAAATTGCGAAAAGTTTAAATACAACTAGCCCACCCTGTATAATTAAATGACATTATAATTTCCAAAGGATCCCCTTGTACCACTTTTTTATAAGTTTTCGTTAACTAATCGATTTTTCTATAAAAGATTCCGAGGAAAAAAACATTTCTTTTACCTACAATTCGATGCTTTGACATTTTCGCTTAAAAGACCATCTCCCCATATGTGTAAACTGCAGACGCAATAGGACCTCGCCATAGGGCGACTGTAATATAAATGTTAGATATTGTCACGAATGGTATTTTTTACTTGTGACGCCTCGCCTTACTTATCGTGCAGGAGAGTAGCCCAGATTTGGGATCGCATTACGTCATATTGAGAAGAGCCGATAAAGGAGACACGTTTATAAAAACAATAACAATTTTATTTACAAACAAACTTAACAACGGTTAGACTGTATATTAATAAATGCGTTTGTTTATAGATGAATTACAAGTTTACACTATACCCAATTAATACTAAATGCATGTCTTCTCGAGGGAGGCTTAGTTTAAAGTGTTTCTAGGCCCTTGGTCACTGTTTTATTAATAAAGTCTATGCGAGCTGGGTTGTCTTTTATTTATGTCTTTGTTTTAATATTTATATGGTAAGTCTTTTAACGTTTTTAATTTAAGTTTGTCACAGATTTCTAAGGCACTTGTACTACTTTTAAAGATCCCCAAAAATACCTTTACTTGAAATTTTGATACTTCGCTCGTAGATTCGACTCTCACTACATTTTAGAATCCCCCAGGTGCCGTGTACCTATGTACATTAACATCCAAGTTAGCTAGGGACCTGATCACCCTGTGCCTGTCCACAAGTGTTCACAGATATTGAGGTTGTGGGATAGAACAACTAGAAGTGTACGCACCTGTATGCTATACCCAGCTAGATTGAGCGGAGTTGAGAGAGACCTGAAAGCCTGATGAATTTGGCGTTTGCCTGCATATTTATATGCTACAAAATGCTGATGGTTGCATCATTAAGGATTAAAATCGCTCCCGTCGAACGCTCTAGTTGTTTATAATTAACTGTGAATGTTTATATAACATTTTTCAAGTTCAAGTTCAACTTAGGACAGGGTGATATTTAATTAGTAGGTTTATGCTTTTTAGTAGTTCACACATTCCCCCTCCCTGATAACATTGGTCTCCAACGTTTTATCCAGACTTTTTTGCTTTAGAAGAGAGAAAAAATACCACAATTCGAGAAAACACATCGCATTGCACAAAATTTTACCATAATTTATTAGATATTTCGTCAGTGGACTTGTTCTGGCTTAGATCCAACCGTTTGTATTCCATTTTGTAGTCTCCCATGCAGTCTTTAGTCCTCGTGTGGTTTGATTCGGTCTTTCTCTGTGACAGTCTGTTAGTGGAGCCTACAGTGGGTTCTTCTACTGCTAGTTATACATGTAACAAAAGAAAATTGTTTTACAAATTATATTTACAATGTTACAATCCTATTCTATATTTTCTCGTTTATGACGTTTTGTTGTTTTATTAACAAAATCATAATTTGTTAAACCCGGCTGTTTACTAGAAATATGCTATTTCCAAAATGTATTTGCTTCTATGGCAAACAACTTTTTACGTCTTAGTAATAAAGCAACTTGTTTGTCACGTATTATTTAAATACGGTCCTGTCTTAGAACGCTTTAACTTATTACTAATTATATAGGAAATGCTGATCTAGGCCAAACTCTCCCGATTTCACTTCTTTAAGCTTACTGACCTATTATACCTTATATCTAATTTTAACAAGTGCAAACCTATCCGTTTTGAGAGCATCAATTTGTTCCTTATTCCGGCTTATAATCCCATCTATTTTTAAAACTAGAGTTTATGTCCATGCCTTTTTTCAACAAATTGCCCTTATTATGATATCCCCTCTGTTAAGATGCGTCCAACTCAAAAGAGTTGACATTAATCCATTCTCTTTATATCGGTTAGTTTGGGGTATACCCGCGTTACGTTTCGTCCTCTAATATTTAAACACTTCATGCCTGATCATCCGCTCGCTTTGCACGCTCCGGGGGCGAATAAAAAGCAACTACATTTATAATACAGTCGGCCTATGGCGGGATCTTACGCATCTGCAGTTTACGTATAAGCGAGAAGACTCCCGACACTTTCGAAACAGAGAAGCATTTAGAGCGTTTTTCTTATCTGAATTCCCTATCGAACTATCGTCTCTTTTTTCGATACTGGCGATTTTTTCGGCGCTAGAACGACCCAATATGACGTTTTCCAAAAATATATACACACAGCCAAAACACTCGCCATTTTGCGATTCTCGCCAATTTCAATAAGGTTTGGAAAACCACCAAAAATAACGTGTTCAGAAAATCTCTCCGACAGTTATCCTATACAAAATTGTTCCTAACGTAAAAAATATCCTAAAGAGTGTTACTTGACGGCTCAGTTTCATTCATTATCCAGGAAAATATGTTCTGAACATGCCTGACGAGTTCTTTCTCTCGTTTGCCGGTTTTACTCGAATGAGCGTTACATAGCCGAGCTTGGCGCGTTACATGATGGCTAAGTTTCATTCATTACCTAAGAAAAAGCCTGCTGAATGCGCGTAAAGAAGTTTTCAACCTAAAAATTGTGAAATTTGGTGCCTGCGTATATCTTTAGCCGACCATCAAAGGGAGCTCGTAAAAAAACTGAGGCTGTTATTTAATGAAATTAATTTATTATTATTATTATATTATTATTTTTGAAAACTTCTTTAGCGCCATTAGCCGGCTCAGACCAAGACCAATTTCGGGCTGAAAACGGGAGTGATTTAAGGCTCGATGAAAATAAAAAGCGACACCAGTGAAAGCATATAGACCTATTGGATGCAACCTGCGAGAGAATGAGATAGAACACAGTATACGCATATTAACGAATAATAAACGGTATAGCAATGGAGTAGAAATGCTGTGCTGAGTTTGGTGGTGAAGGTCAGGGGGTGTTACAGTTTTGAATCGCTTTTTCAGTTGTAAAAGCACATACTTGGGTGATATGAAAAAATTGATGGTTTGCATTAAGAATCTTATGTAGATAGAATCAAGTTTAGTTTAAGTACTTAATAGTTCATTCGAATGTATCCGAATTACCCATGTCTTTACGATCCAATAAATTGGTTTCGACACATCTGGTGGTGCAGTGGTCAGACCTTCTGCTTGTCATTCGCACTGCCCGGGTTCGATGCCCGTCGGTGACAAAATATGTTTTTAATATCGCTCTGCTGAAGTTTTCACTTCTGTCGTGCGGTCTTAGGCACAAATCTTTTTTCCCCTGTATAATATCCTATTTGAATCCTAATATTAAACATCCTAATATCGGAAAATTGAGGGATGTGAAACATTACTGTTCTAATTGCTTGTATTAATAGACGCCGATTTATTAACAAAACAATTAATGCTGTCAATAAATATGCTTGAGTAACAATATGTATAAATATCCGCGAAAATAGACGTACTATTTTCCCATGGAAAATTACACTTTTATGTTTGCTCAAAGAAACAAAAAGTGAACTTTTTCCCATTACAGAAAAAATCTAATTTTTTATCCAAAAATGTGCAACCTGGCTGATTTGCAGAATTTATCCGTAATTTAAAATGAAATATTACTTTATTCAAATGTTGAACTTATAGTCACTTTAAAGGTGTTTTAATTAATTACAAAACTATAATACTTGTGCGAAGTTCCCCCTTGTATTTTTTTTTATACATCCTCTTTTGTGTTTTCAAAGTCAAAAAAACTCGGCTATTTTCTGATAATTCTCTGGCCTAACCTTTCGATATAAGGCCAATTGAGGGGCCAGCGACCCAAAGAGCTTATGACAGCTTGGCTCGAGGATATTACCCGATTGTAACATGCTCGTTCCGCAAATCTCGCCCTATAACCGAAAAGGATTCACGCAAGCCGGGGGTGGTGTAGTCCGAAGGTCAACCTTGTTTGGGTCTCGTCGTGACGTGCACAATGGTTATTCTTAGTTTGCTGCCCCTTTTTGGGTCCGTCACAACAAATCCGGGATATCGCTTTGTTTTATCTTATGAATCTGCATAAGGGTGTCCTTTGATTGCCCGAGAAATATAATATAAACAGACTGAGGGTCAATTCATTTTAATAAGGAAATGGTCAGAATATTTGTTTAGGTAATTTATGGCGAAATAATAAATATGTCAATATACAATGAGCGGTTAATTATGTTTTGCTCTAATAGCGAAATTTGTGAATAAAAATCTCAGTCTACCACTTATTTGTTACTCAATAATAAGGCCTTTGTGCTTGTCGTGTGACGTCATCCCTGTAGAGCGTTCAATTTTAATCATATAAGGGGATACATACACTAATATTAAGTCAATAAAGTTTTAATATGGGAAAAGTCTTGTTGAGAGCAATTTTCATCTTTGTCACAATCTGGTACCTCATAGAACTTATTAAGATTAATAGGGCCTAAACTGCGAGACTGACCACCTGCCATTTGCCTGCATTTACTAAATCTATCTTCAAGAGGGTCTGTTTGAAATTTCCCTAAGAGAACATAATTCATATCTGGTTTAGCTTTTAGCCATGTTTGTTGAAAATTTACGTCCTTTGGAAAACCGAAAACATGAAATTTTGGCCCATTTTTATAGTTTCTATTACATCCAGGAATGCAAAATTTTTGAGACATAATTACATCAGTTACCACAAAGCTACCCGAAAACGAAAGAAAAACATACAATTAAACACGAACAGAACCTAATAAACAGTTTCGTGCACAAACCGCCGATCAACAGGTCTTTAACTCTGAACTATATAGTTATACGTATTTAAAAATCCGGCTCGCAATATAAATTGTATACCTAAACATACAACGAAATATTAGGTAAAGTCTATACGAAGTCAGTGTAAACGGCTAGGAAATTGGGGTACGATCAATTTCTTAAAGATTTGCATTGAAATGCATGAAATAATAATCAAAATCCTTATTGACGGCTACGTTGACTTGAGAAGTCTGTCCGCACAAAATGTGGGCGCTATTACAAAAGTAGCGCATTTCATTGGTCCCTGCGAAATTAGTCAGTGCTATACCGCGTGGTTTCAGTTTACGTGTTTTGACAAGTTTGTTTTTTTATTTTTGTCAATATTTACTTTGTACTTTGTTGTTGTTTGTGTGATTGTTGTTGTGTATGTTTACCTCTGTTTTTATTACATAACTTTGTTGTTCTTGGACATCAATATTTAGCAAATCAAAATAGCATTCTGGACACCTTTCTATATTTCTAATGGTAAATCGGAATCTGAAAATCCCAAAACCAATGCCGTTGCAAAGCTTTTAGAGTTTCGTAATAAAGACTTACATATCCAAACACAAAGAATTTTTTTAAATAAGTATACATGTTTGAAAAGTGGAAATCTTGAAGCCTCAGTTAATGAAGTAATAAAAAGAAGTTGTGAACTTACTCAACTTTCACGCTCTACAGTTTATAAAGTGGTTAAGGTAGGAGATATCATTGACCATTCTTTAAAGCGAAAAAGATCCGACCAAAAGCGAAAAAAAATTGATAATGCTTCCAAAGAAGTTATACGCCGAGTAGTATATCAATTTTACAAAGACAGCAATGTCCCGACATTGGAAATGATTCGAGATAAATTATCGGATCACCAGAATTATGAATACAAATCTCTCGACACTTTGCGTAATATCTTACTCAATTGCGGTTTTAAATATAAAAAATTGGATAAAAGAATGGTTATCATGGAATCGCATCGCATAGTTGGTCACCGGCAAGATAGTTACGCAAAATTCAGGAATATCGCCAAGCAAAAAGGGAAGTACAGTATTTAGATCAAGGATGGTTTGATACACATGAGGTAGTTGAGTATGGTTAGGTAGGTGATAGCAGTAATTGCAAATTAAACGGGCCTTGTTCTCGCGGCAAACAAGTGATTATACTGCATGAAAGTGATAAGGGCTTTGTACCCAATGCTTTATTATTGTCTGCCAAAAATATAAAGCACTCTTCGGCTGATTACCATGAAGACATGACCGCCAGTCTATTTGAAAGGTGGTTTACCGAACAATTGCTGCCGAATATTCCCCCGAATTCCGTTATTGTAATGGACGATGCCTCGTATCATTCCCGCTTTCATAGCAAAGTTCCCAATAGCAGTAATAAAAAGGACGATATTCTCAAATTCACGGAGAGCAAAAATATGAATTTTCTTTTTCTGGACACATTCTCTTTGATGGCGTTCCGTGCCTCATTGAAATTGGCGGGACACGGATTTTTTTTTTGTTGTTATAGTACCAAAAAACTCACGAGGATGGAAAATACTGAAACAGCAGTTCGATGGGGATAAAAGCTCTCTAAATACTTTTCAGTTTCGAAAAGAGCGAAAAGTGGATTGTGGAGGGAAAATGTAAAAAGATCGATTCATAGGTTAAAAAATTAAGGTTCTTTCTTTTTTTCGAAAAACAATTCTTGTTTACAAGAGCTAATTATTTAACGAGAATCTACGGCAAAATGCGTCGCCTCCCAGCAACTTGTTTTATTTTTACTTGTTTTTTTTTTTAATATTAATCTGGCCTTGTAGAAGCTTTCACTTCTGTCGTGTTGTTTTTAAGTTTAAAAGATTCTGCTTAAATGATATATTACGACATGAGCGGGAGAAAGTTGATGGGAAGAGGCTTTGCGTGGAAGGAGTGAATCATGTTGCAAGGCCACCAATTGCTTTTTAGAGAAAACATTCACGATGCAACCGGGGGGACATTGAAAATGATGAATAAAAACGCAAAAATGTGATTTGTGTTGTAATTCAAATAGTTTTTAAAAGCAGAGTTTAAAAAAGTAAAAATACAAAAACTTTATAATATATACAATTAAAGAAATGCATTTATAACATTAATATTAAACATTATCATAATTAAAACAAATCAATAAAAAAGGTGCAGATATGAAGACCTAAAAAATTATCCGCCCCTTTTAGATTGGAAAATCTATTAATATATAATTAGCCCTAACGTTACTGTAATATTTTTAACCGTTTTGGTGCTTTTGGATGTTTTAGTTACTTTTGGTTAGTTGTTAAATCATTTTTTGATTAGTTTCAGTTAGTTCTAATTTATTTTAGTCTCTGAACCGACTCCTATACGCTATAATCAAATTAAATCTTTTTGGTTAGTTTTGGTTAGTTGCCAAAATTCGGTTCGTTTTGGTTAGATTTAACTTACTTTAATTTTTCTAACCTATTCCGATACGTTTCAGCCCATTTTGGTGCGTTTGGTTACTTGTGATTTGTTTTGGTTAGTCATTAAATCAGATTTCGATTAGTGTTAGTCACTTTTAATTTATTTTAGTCATTTGAACTGGGTCCGATACGTTATAACCAATTTTAATGTTTTTGGTTAATTTTAGTTAGTCGCCAAAATTCGGTTAATTTAATATCGTTTCAACTTACCTTAATATTTTTAATCGGTTCCGTTATGTTTTAGCCCTTTTTGGTGCTTTTGGTTACTTTTGGTTAGTCGGTCAATCCACTTTCGGCTAATTTCAGTTAGTTTTAATTTATTTTAATCATTTGAACCAATTCCGATACGTTATAAACAATTTTAGTGTTTTTGGTTATTTTTGGTTAGTCACCAAAATTCGGTTCATTTGGGTTAGTTTTAACTTACTTCAATATTTTTAATCTATACTTTTTAGCCCGTTTTGGTGCTTTTAGTTACTATTGGTTAATTTTGGTTAGTCATTCAATCAACATTCGGTTACTTTCAGTCAGTTCCAGTTTATGTTAGTCAATTGAAAGGGTTCCGATACATTATAACCGAGGGACGGCTCACTCCCGAAATCGCTGTACATTCTCTTCCGAAATCCCTCGAAATCATTTTGAAATCCTACTGAAATCTATCCGAAATCGTTTCGAAATCCCGAAATCCTCTTCAAAATCCAAATGGATTTCTCGAAATCCTTAGTGGTATCGAGTCGAAATTCTTGAACAACATGGGCACTATTGTCGGGGTTCTCTTTTTTGTTTCTGATAATATAAAAATGATTTCTTGAGTTTTTGTTGGTAATTATTGGTGTTAGCGTGTATATTGTTATTAGGATTTTTTTTTCATAACCCTCATTTTTGGGTCGTAGAACACGAATCCAACATTTTTTTGTCGGTTTTTACGAAAAAAATAGATTTTCAAATTTCCACTGAAACTATCGCCGATATTGACGAAAGTTGGCATCGTGGCAGATTTTGTGAGGCCCATCACGAATCTGAACTCAATTCGATCGGGCCACGTTTCGTTCTCGAGATATTCATCCTCAAATTTGAAAACCGTTTTCAGATTTTTTCCTCTTTTAATTAAAATCAACACATTTTAAGCACTTTATCAATCATTTAAAACTTATAAAGCGATACACCTGTGTCGATTTCACTTAAAAGAAGAGAAAACCGTGACAAAACGGTTTTGAACTTTGAGGATGAATATCTCGAAAACGAAACGTCGCCCGAATTGATTCGTAATGAGCATCCCAAAATCTACCAAATAAGATTTGCATTCGATTTGCCTCTCATTCCCCGATCCGATCAAATGATATGCAACACGACTCGTCTGTCGTGAGAACCTAAAAGTCATCCTCTCCCACCCCTAGCACAATTTAATATAAAAAATGACTTTTGGCAGATTACGTAAGTTCAGTTTACCAAAATATACCACATAAATACATATTACTTCAAGTTTCGTTCGTTTTTATAATTTATAACATTAGGGGATGTTGTAAAAAGAACAAAAAATGCATTCTGTTCGTCTATATATCCCCGATCTAACGCGGTTAGTTTCACTTAGTATTAATTTATTTTAGTCATATGGGTCGGTTCTGATACGTTATATTCAATTTTAATAGATTTGGTTAGTTTTGGTTAGTCGTATAATCAACTTTCCGTTAGCTTTACTTTGTCTGAACTTATTTTACGTATTTGAGCCGGTTCCGATACGTTATAACTAATTTTAATAGATTTGGTTAGTTTTGATTAGTCATCCACTCAACTTTCGGTTAGTTTCATTTAGTCTCAACTTATGTTTAGTCATTTGAACCGGATCCGATACGTTATAATCAATTTTAATGAATTTGGTTAGTTTTGGTTTGTCGTTCAATCAACTTTCTTTTAGTTTCACTTAGTCTCAAATTATTTTAGTCATTTGAGTCGGTTCCGATACGTTATAATCAATTTTAATATATTTTGTTAGTTTTGGTTAGTTGTCTAATCAATTTTCGGTTTGTTGCACTTATATAGTATCAACTTATTTTAGTCATTTGAACCGGTTACGATGCGTTATAATCTATTTTAATAGATTTGGTAGTTTTGGTTAGTCGTCGAATCAACTTTTGGTTAGTTTCACTTCGTCTCAACTTATTTTAGCCAATTGAGTCGGCTCCGATACGTTGTAATCAATTTTAATAAATTTGGTTAGTCGTCTAATCAGCTTTCGGTTAGTTTCACTTTGCCTTAACTTAGTTTAGTCATTTCAGTCGGTTCCGATACGTTATATTAAATTTTAATAGATTTGGTTTGTCGTTTAATCAACTTTCGGTTAGTTTCACTTAGTCTCATTTTATTTTATTTATTTGAGCCGGTTCCGATACATTGTAATCAATTTTAATAGATTTGGTTAATTTTGATTAGTCGTCCAACCAACTTCCGGTTAGTTTCACTTAGTCTCAACTTATTTTAGTCATTTGAGTTGGCTCTGATATGTTATAATCAATTTTAATAGATTTGGTTACTTTTGGTTAGTCGTCTAATCAACTTTCAGTTAGCTTCACTTAGACTCAACTTATTTTAGTCATTTGAATCGGTTCCGATACGTTATAATCAATTTTATTGGGTTTGGTTAGTTTTGGTTAGTCGTTTAATCAACTTTCGATTAGTTTAACTTAGTCTCAAATTATTTTAGTCATTTGAGTCGGGTCCGATACATTATAATCAATTTTAATGAATTTAGTTAGTTTTGGTTAGTCGTTTAATCAACTTTCGGTTAGTTTTACTTAGTCTCAAATTATTTTAGTCATTTTTGTCGGCTCCGAAAGAAACACATCTAGATATGGATGGTGAAATTCTTGGGCTATCCAGGCCCAAGAGACAGTTGAAACTGGTTTCACTAACTGGAAAATGTAAAATCTATTATTCCGGAAAAACCGGCAAAAAACTTTGGATTCGTGCTCTATCTACCACCCAAAAATAGAGGGTATGCAAAAATTTCCTTTTTGTTATATTCAACAAAGTTGAATATAAAATTACTTATTATTCTATTTCGATTTTATTTGTGTGGTTTAGTTAGTTTTTATTCATTGAGCATTCATAAATATAACTGGACGAAATAGATTTATAACACTTTCACTGCCCGTCAATGGGACCGCGGCTCAATGCCAATTCCGAAGTCCATTGGAAATCGGTCCGAAATCCCAAAATCCCTTAATAAATGAGAAATCCCTGAGATTTTCGAAATCGAGTGAGCCGCCCCTCGGTTATAACCAATTTAAACGTTTTTGGTTAATTCTAGTTAGTCGCCAAAATCCGGTTAATTTGGGCTAGTTACTTACTTTAATATCTTTAATCAGTTCTGATACGTTTTAGCCCTTTTTGGTGTTTATAGTTATTTTGATTAGTTTTGGTTAGTCATTCAATCCGCGCTCGGTTAGTTTTAGTTAGTTTTAATTTATTTCAGTCATATGAACAGGATTCGATACGTTATAACCAATTTTAAAGTTTTGGTTAATTTTAGTTAGTCACCAAAATTCGGTTAATTTAAGTTAGTTTCAACTTACCTTAATATTTTTAATATGTTCCGATACATTTTTGCCATTTCTGGTGCTTTTGATTAGTTTTGTTTGGTAAGTCGTTCAATCAACAGTCAGTTAGTTTCAATTTATTTTAATCGTTTTAACCAGTTCCGATACGTTATAACCAATTTAAGTGTTTTTGGTTATTTTTGGTTAGCCACCAAAGTTCAGTAAATTTGTGTTAGTTTTAACTTACTTCAATATTTTTAATCTATGTCGAAACGTTTTAGCCCGTTTTGATGCTTTTAGCTACTACTGGTTTTTAGTTTTGGTTAGTTGTTCAATCAATCGGTAAAGTTCAGTTAGTTTTAATATCTATTGTATAAAGTTGTCAAGCCTATAATTACTATGGTTACAATTGTATTAACAATCGTTGTCATAGGAAATATTTGAAGAATAAAGTTATCCATACTTTAAGAAACTGGGCATTAATCATTTGAACCGGTTCCGGCACGTTATAAGCAATTTTAATGTTTTTGGTTAGTTTTGGTTAGTCGCCAAAATTCGGTTAATTTGGATTAGTTTTAACTTAGTTCCATAATTTGAATCTATTTCGATACGTATTAGCCCGTTTTGGTGTTTTTAGTTACTTTTGTGCAGTTATTCAATCATCTTTCGGTTACTTACAGTTACTTCCAATTTATTTTAGTCATTTGAACCGGTTCCGGTACGTTATAAGCAATTTTACTGTTTTTGGTTAGTTTTAGTTAGTCGCCGAAATTCGGTTAATTTGTTAACCCAAATTAATCTGTTGTGATACACTTTAGCCCGTTTTGGTGCTTTTAGTTACTTTTGATTAGTCATTCAGTCAACTCTCGGTTACTATCAGTTTGTTCCAATTTATCTTAATCATTAGAACCGGTTCCAAAACGCTTTAACCAAATTTAACGTTTTTGGTTAGATTAGGTTAGTCGCCAAAATTTGGTCCGTTTTGGTTCGTTTTAAATTACTTTAATTTTTGTAACCTGTTCCGATACATTTTAGCCCGTTTTGGTGCTTTTGGTTAGTTTCGGCTAGTCGTTCAATAAACTTTCGGTTAGTTTCAGTTAGTTCCAATTTATTTTAGTCATTTAAACCGATTCCGGAACATTATAATCAAACTTAAGTTTAAATAAACAAACTAACACGCGCATGACATGACGTCATGAACGTGGCAAATGTAGCATGCACTTTTTCACGATTTGAGGCTCTATACTAGGAAAACAGAAACATTTTCAATGTTAATATTTAGAGTATCATAATTCTGGTGAGAACGTAACATTTATTTTTTTGAATAAAACATGTCTCTATAGAAACGATGGCGAAAGAAGATAAGTTCTAAATTATGTGACTTTTTCCGAGTAAAATGATGATAGGGTTTACCCCAAAACGACATATTTTTTTTTTTTTTGATAATGTTTTGAATTCGGTCCATTTAGAAAAAATATTGTTATGGATTTTCCGCTCTTTTGGAACAGTATTTAATTCGTAGGACATTTGACTAACAAAATCCATTTTTTGAGTTAGCTGAAACATTGATTATAATGTTAATCGTAAAAAGTATGTAGAGGATAAACTATTGCTGAGCATGATCTTCGGCTGGGACCATACCATTGCCACTATAATCCTATTGAAATCATATGGGGTTCCCGTGAAACTGATTATATAATAAACTTGATCAAAATTCATCGGGAGGCAGAGGCCACTTGGCAGAGGCACCCCTATTAATTATATCGTTAGAAGTAATTCTAAGCTAAGCATGTTCTCTAATAATGATTCATTTTCATCGATCATATTTAAGTTGAAGGGTCTACTAATTACTAATTATTCTGTTACATGACGCAAGGTTTGCCATTTTTCATTACAGCACTACCTTAGAGCAGGAGAATTTCCAGACAGTCAAAATTTAAATAATTATATATCCGCCGCTGACACGAA
>JAEQML010054865.1:0-37229 GCA_016904865.1 Pissodes strobi | reverse complement strand
AATATTAAAATGTCAGAAATAAAACTTAACCTAATAAATATAAAAATAAAAGGTGTATAAATAAAATAAATAAAATCACTGTTAAATTGTAAAATTAAAATAAATAAAATACAACTATACTAACACTTATCTAAAACATATTCTCTCAGAATCCGTTTAAATTGGTTTAGGTTATCACAGTTTTTTATTATCACAGGTAACTTGTTAAATTCTGATAATCCTTTGTACAAAACCGAGTTAAGCAATTGATTTGAATTGCACCGATGCAATAAAATAAAATCTGTACGATTTCTTGTGTGATAACTATGTATATCCTCAAATACCTTCAATCTATCGCATAAATAACTGGGTAACAAACCATGTTTTAGTTTAAAAACAAACAAATACACATTAAACCTAACCCTTTGTTTCACAGACAACATATTTAAAACACTTAACATACATTTGATGGGCGTATACCAGTTACATTTCAATATTTGTCTGTTTTGGATTTTCTCCATTTGATTTATTTTGTATTGCGGTAGATTGAATAGTAAAGTGGAACAAAATTGTAAATGTGGAAGAGCAATAATATTATATAGTTGTAATTTTGTGTGCATGGATAAATTTTTACCTATTCGAGTTATAAAGCCAACTTTTTTTGAAAATTTTCGCATAACATAATCAGCATGACCTTGAAAGTTTAAATTTGAGTCTAATATTATTTCTAACTACTTAATTTCTCCATTATAAACAATATTCTCCCCATTTATATTAATGTGCATATTATTGATTTCCCCTTGACTAATTTTTGATTTTTTGCTAAATATGCAAAATTTAGACTTGTCAGCATTCAAACTTAGTTTATTACCACACAGCCAATTAAATAGATTGGCAAGTTCATCATTTAAATCTCTTTGCATTTCTTGCAAGTCTTTACCTATAATATAGAGCATTGTGTCGTCAGCAAACAGAACAATTTTACATTTTTTAGTCACTCTTACCATATCATTTATATATAACAAAAGTGGCCCCAAAACCGTTCCCTGTGGTACACCATACTTTACACTTACATACTCCGACAAACAATTTTTATAAGAAACACGTTGAACTCTTTTACACAAATATGACTTAAACCAGTTTAAAACATTATGTCTGATTCCTAATTGCTCTAATTTGTTCAATAAAATATCCCTATCTACTGTTTCAAACGCTCTCCTAAAATCTAAAAAAACGGCTAAAACATAGTTATCACAGTCGACGGCCCTGAGAAAATCATCACAAATGCCAACAACAACAGATTCGCAAGAGTGATTCCCTCTAAACCCGGATTGATTAGGAACAATTTGTTTATTTGTATCACAGAAATTAAGCAGCTGTTCTTTAACAAAAACTTCCAGTACTTTTTCATAAATAGGCACCGTATTTATGGAGCGAAATTCATTATATAATTTTGTATTGTTTACCTTGGGAACCGGAATGGCAGTTGTTAACTTCCACGATTCTGGAAACACTCCATTGCTGAGTGACGTGTTAATAACATCTAAAAGACGATTACCACCGGCATAGACAACATCACAAAGGATCTGTTTTGAGATGCCACTTTCACCCCCACCCACATTTTTAAGGCTTTTCACTATTTCTTTCATTTTACTCATTGTTAATTTTTCGAAATTATTAAACATTCCATTATGCACTGTGGTTCCCATATCAAAGGGCAAAACATTTTGTGGATGTGGTATATCCCTTATTATACTAACAATGCTATATACAAAATATTTATTAAATCTATCTGCTATGTCTGCCTCCTGTGTGATTATTTCTGTTTCGAACTTGATTTCATCTGGCAATACTTGTTTTTTTCCCGGTAAGAGGGTTTTAAGGTTTTTCCACAGTTCTTTAGGGTTGCTTTTATTTGAATCTATTGTTTCTGCGTAGAATTTCTCTTTTTCCGTTCTTATTTTATTGACAATGATATTTCTTTTCGTTTTGTATTCTTGCCAACTATTTTCACTTCCATTCATAACAGCCCTTTTATATAATAAATACCTTTCCTGCATCATTTCTCTTATCTCAGCACTAATCCATTTTTTGTCTAGATATTTTTGATTTTGAACTATCTTAACCCTGGGACACATATTGTTAATAATATTTTCTATGTCTCCAATAAAAGACGTGGCTAAAGTGTTTACATCAGAAATATCATTGTTCCAAACAATATTAGACAATTTTTGTTGTAATTTATTTGAATCATAATTTTTAAAGGACCTGTGAAAGCTAACCAGTTTATTATTTTGTATTTTTTCTTGAAGGAGTTTAATTGACAGAATTGAATGGTCACTTAGGTGTAAGGTGGACTTTATATTCAATATCTTTATTATTAGTTACGATGTAATCAATTAATGTTTGGCTTCTGTAGACTGTCCTGGTCGGTGTTTTTACTATTTGATAAAATCCATTTGTATATATAACGTTAGAAATTTTGTTGCCATAAAAAGAATTTTTTAATAAATGGAAATTAAAATCGCCCACAATAACATTTATACCATTAAAGTCACCAATTTGATCCAAATATTCATTGAAGAAATCAATAAATTTAGCATCATCTTTCTGAGGCGGATGATATAAAACGGAACACAGATATTTCAAATTAGCCAATAAGATTTCAAGAGACAATAACCACACATAATTTTCAACACATTTAACAGTTAAAACCTTATATCTAGTATCACATCTTATTAAGGCTATTACCCCTCTGTTCTGCTGTTGTTGGTTGTGCATTGCTCTAACTTATACCCCTCAACATTTAATTCACATAATTCAATTTCAGACGATACATGTGTCTCACTCAAAAATATTATTTTCGGTCTCCAGTCATTTATTAATAAAATAATGTTATCTTTGTTATTCAGAAAACCTTCACAATTAAAATAAACAATGCTACACTTATGAACATTATTAATGTCTAATTGCTATTTGATGTACTTACACCTTTGTATGTCCTCAATTCTCTTGTAGGATTCACATTGATTTAAGTCCCAAGTGACATGACTTACATCCAAATAAAGACCATATTTTTGATTTGACATAACACAATTTGCACACTTAACACTATTGACATTACACTCCTTAAAATCGTGGTTTCCACTGCACTTTCCACACACTTTATTTTCCTTGCAATCGTTAACAATATGGCCATACTGACAGCACCTAAAACACCTTTTTATGCCATAATCATTAAAGACAACACAACGATTCCAACCTATATTGATTCTCTCCCTTTCAATAAAAACACCATACGTACTGGCATCCACTTCAAGTACCATAGTAAACCTGCTGTTTACAACTTTAGTTTTCCTTATTATCTTAATTTTTCTGTCAAGGGTATTTTGCAGATTATTTTGGCTCTCGATTTTCAATATAATTTCATTATCTGGTAGGTTGTACTCTGACTCACTTATACCCACTACTTTGATCCTATGCTCCAATATTTTTGGAATATCAACAGTATAATTTTCCCCCATTTTCTTTTGAATCTGCGCCTGAATATTAGGCAGATCCTTTTCATTCCCACACTTAAGGATAATTCCTCCGTTTTTGGTGGGTCTTCCTAATGATAATCCGGCGCCAATTTCGGTAGGGTTCACTTTTTTCCTCAAGTCCTCTTTGACTTGCCGAACGTCTTTTTCTGGACACTTCTGCTTAACAACCAGGACTTTGTTGTCGTTCTTAAGGGCCTGGGCATAAGACGACGACACCGCTGTCGATTTAGCAGTACCTTTAGGACTTACCACTGCTATTTGTTGCTGCCTAACTTCCTTCAAACTAGCAATTTCAGCTTTAAGATTCCCATTCTCATATAACAATAAATCCACTTTACCGCTCAACTCCTTCACTTTCTGTACCAACAAATTCAGGGTCACAGAAATTTCATTGGCAGTGGCAACATCGACGTCCAAAATATCGTCGGTACGACTGCGTTTCCTTGCACCCTCGGGTTTGTTTACCTCTGCCGTTGATTTAACCTCACTCGTCGGTTCACATGTTTCACACTTCCAGGACGATTTTTTCATATGAAAACCCCTCATATCGACGTTTCCACATTTCCCATGATAGTAATGATTACACACTGTGCACTGGATAATACTTTTTACATCATCGAATGTTATTTTACACTTAAAACAGCAATTAACGGGATCGCCATCCATTTCAGTACTAGCGTTCGCCATTGCGGCGTTGCAAAAAAAAAAATTTATTATCATTTTTGGGATCCCCGACCTTGTCGCAGAAGTACTCCGCCTTTTTTGGCCGAAAACCGCGTTTCTCCAACTTTTTTTTAACTTTCCGAACGATCTTTTGCTTTTTTATAACATTTACTCTTCTTAATTCGTTTTATAATACTTTTATTAACTTTTCAAACATTTTTTACGTTTTTTTAAATTTTTTCGCATTTTTAAGAAATTTTTGTTTTTTTTTCTCACAAAGCATTTTTTTCTTCTCATTTTTGCGATCCTCGACCTCGTAACAGACCTCCTTCGCCTTTTTTGCCAAAAACTGCGTTTTTCTTAGTTTTTTTTTAATTAATTTTTTTTCTTATTTGATTTAATAATACTTTTATTAACTTTCCGAATATTTTTTCTTCAAGTTTTTCCCATTTATTCATAAATTTTGGTTTTTTTCACGTAAAGATTTTTTTCTTCCCATTTTTTGCGATCCCCGATCTCGTAGCAGAACTTTTTTTCATTATAATTTTTTTTAATTCGTTTATAATACTTTTAATAATTTTCCGAACTTTTTTTGCTTTTTTTCAAGTTCTTTCCCATTTTTTCAATATTTTTTGTCTTTTCACATAAAGATTTTTTTTTCTCATTTTTGCGATCACCGACCTTTTCACAGAAGTACTCCGTATTTTTTGGCCGAAAACCGCGTTTCTCCAACTTTTTTTTAATTTTTTTTTTCTTATTTGGTTTTATAATACTTTTATTAACTTTCCGAACAATCTTTTGCTTTTTTATAATATTTTCAATTCTTATTTCGTTTAATAATCCTTTTATTAACTTTCTGAACATTTTTTTACTTTTTTTTCAAACTTTTCACATTTTTTAAGAAATTTTTTTTTTCTCATAAAGCATTTTTTTCTTCTCTCTTTTGCGATCAACGTCCTCGTAGCAGAATTCCTTCGCCTTTTTTGGCGAAAACCGCGTTTCTATTAGTTTTCCTTTCATTATTTTTTTTCTTATTTGGTTTAATAATGCTTTTGTTAACTTTCCGAACATTTTTTTACGTTTTTTTTCAAGTTTTTCCCATTTATTCAAAATTTTTTGTTTTTTTTCACATAAAGATTTTTTCTTCCCATTTTTGCGATCCCCGATCTCGTAGCAGAACTTTTTTTCATTATTTTTTCTTAATTCGTTTATAATACTTTTAATAATTTTCCGAACATTTTTTGCGTTTTTTTCAAGTTTTTTCCCATTTGTTTAAAAATTTTTGTCTATTCTCATAATTTTTTTTCTTCTCATTTTTGCGATCCCCGACCTTGTATCAGAATTATTCCGCCTTTTTTGGCCGAAAACCGCGTTTCTCCAACTTTTTTTTACAATTTTTTTTCTTATTTAGTTTTCTAATACTTTTATTAACTTTCCGAACAATCTTCCATTTTTATAATATTTTCTTTTCTTATTTCGTTTTATAATACTTTTATTAACTTTCCGAACATTTTTTTACGTTATTTTCAAGTTTTTCCCATTTTTTAAGAAATTTTTGGCTTTTTTCTCATAAAGCATTTTTTTCTTCTTATTTTTGCGATCTCCGACCTCGTAGCAGAAGTCCTCCGCTTTTTTTGCCGAAAACCGCGTTTCTCTTACTTTTTTTTTTTCATTAATTTTTTTTCTTATTTGGTTTTATAATACTTTTATTAACTTTCCGACCAATCTTTTTCTTTTTTTATTAATGTTTTTCTTATTTAGTTTTTTAATACTTTTATTAACTTTCCGCACATTTTTTACTTTTTTTCAGGTTTTTTCCCATTTTTTCAAAAATGTTTGTTTTATTTTTCATAAAGCATTTTTTTCTTTCCATTTTTGCGATCCCCGACCTCGTTGTAGAACTCCTTCATCTTTTTTTCGCCGAAAACCGCGGTTCTCTAACTTTTTTTTATTAATTGGTTTTACTTATTTCGTTTTATAATGCTTTTACTAACTTTCCGAACAATTTTTTACGCTTTTTAAATCTTTTCCCATCTTTTCGCAAAAAAATTCCCCAAAATCCTCCCTTAAATTAGAGCCCCGGTCCCCACATATGGTCAGCAATTCTGGAACATACTTAATTAAAGAGGCGTTACGCTTTGATAACCGTTTCAACTTTGACAAACAATTTACTGTGATAAGCGTTTCATTTTTCTGACTTCACCCTCGCTAAAGAAGTTTCACTTCAAAAATGAAACGCTTATTAAAGTGAAACGCTTATCAAAGTTGAAACGGCTATCAAAGTGAAACGCCAATTTAATTAAGCATGTTCCAGTATAGTTAGAGGTTGAAATTTTCAGGATATGTAGCCGGGGTAAACTGAGGATCCTAGACGAAAAAAGGCGACGGAGTTCAGCTACGAGGTTGGAGATGGCAAAAATGGGAAGAAAAAAATGCTTGATGAAAAAAAACAAAAATTTTTGAAAAAAATGGGAAAAAATTAAAAAATTAAAAAAAACTCGGAAAGTTAATAAAAATATTACAAAACGAAATAAGAAAAAGAAATTAACTACCAAAAAAAAAACAAAAGATTGTTGGGCAAGTTAATAAAAGTATTATAAAACCAAATAAGAAAAAATAATAATAAAAAAAAAGAAAAAATTGTTCAGAAGGTTAATAAAAGTATTATAAAGGAAAAGAAAAATAATAAAAAAATGCTAGAGAAACGCGTTTTTCGACGAAAGCGTGTTGAAGCGGGCAAAATGTGAGAAAAAAGAGCTTAAAAAATAAAATCTTAATTCCTAATATCTCTCAGAGGTTTCACTTCAGTTGCGTGCTTATAAAAGTGAGGCACATAATTTTTTTTCTATAAGAATCGACCGTTAAATAGATCGGGTTTAATGTATAATCTGAACTACCATGCGTGAGAGCGAACTTGCATAAAATGAAAAAGATTTTATTGTGTTTGTAAACCACACACCAGAAGTGAAATTTCATTCGCACAAAACAGAAACGGAGAATAACTTACAACTCTGCACAGTATCTTGGGTATCCGATTCATAATTTTATTTTTTGTCCTTATTTTACACATGTTTTCTGTTAAACAGTATTTTATTTAACTGCGTTTTGTTTTATTTTAATTTATTTTATTTTATTTTATTTTATTTTATTTTATTTTCATTTTATTTCACTTTATAGTTATTTGCGTTGCTTTTCAAAACTATTGGGAGAAGCTATGTAGGTATGAAATCACTGTTTGAATGTTTGATTTTTTTCATTATGTTCGAAAATGTAACTGAAAAGTTAAGAAAATTTGTACAACCCTGTATAAATATCTTATGACCTTCCGCATTTAAAAAACTAAAGCAATAGAATGTGTAGTTTTATGCGATATCCCGTTGCTATATCATATGTGATTGCAGTTGCCTATCATAATTATTGGTTAATTTTTAAATGGTGATTTTTTTAATTTGTACAACCCTGTCTATCGATATAATTTCCCTATACTAATTCTACATTTTATATATGGAATAACTTACGAAGTATATAAATGCGAATAGCATATTTTCCTAAATTTCTCGTTTTCGCGCAACTTGAGGAAACACAGTCATTTTTCATTCGGAGAATTTTTATCTGTAGAGCCCAGATTAAAGTGCTCAATATGAATTCTTTATATTTTAAAATAGGTCATATTTCGCCGTCTCGGTTTAAATATATACGGACAGCTGGATTTTTGCTGTTTACATTATTTATCGTGGGATAAATAAAATATTTATTTCTTCCTTTTTTTACAAAAGGATATTGTATGACGGCACCATCGTGTATGCCTATAGTGGTCTTAGGTTTAAATTTATACATGGAAAATATTATGTAAACATTCAGGACAAATTATAAACAGCGCAGGCAATTATGAACCTTAAAGTTGCAATGGTCAGCAGATTTTATGATATAAATAGTCAAGCCTAGTCAAGGCTTTGTCTCTCACCAAGGTAGAGGTCTTGGCAAACATTGGGGTCCAACGCTATAAGGGTGGGGGAATATGTGAACTGCGAAAAACATTTAAACTGCTAATTAATTATCACCCTGTCCTAAGTTTGAACTTGAACTTGGAATATATTATATAAACATCATGATAAATTATAAACAACGCGAGCAAACAGAGCAGGCAATTATGAACCTTAAAGTTGCAGTGGTGAACAGATTTTATAATATAAATAGTCAAGCGAAGCGGTCCATCAGACCGACAGGCTTTTGTGTAATACGTACAAATATTAAATTATAGCATTAACAAAAACCAAGATAAAGGATAAAATTATACCGAGCGGAAGGGAAAGCTGTAAAAAAATACTATTAAACGGATGGTAAAAGCTACAATTAAAACAAAAAATACATTTCACTGGTTAGTCGAATATTTTATACAAAATGCGAACAAAGAGATACAAAATAATACTAGATTAAAAACAGAATTAAACATTATAATTAATGAAAATTTGAAGCTTTTTGCAATTTGTCTGAACAGAATTGAATGCAATAGTAAAAGGAAAAATTTAAGTACAGTTGTAAAAACATTAACCCGTTATAAAAACCAGTAAATAAAGAAGAAAAACAAATAAAAGCGCAACTAAAAGTTATAATAAAAAAAAGTTTAGAGAGTATCCGTAATAGGTACAAATATTAAACTAGAAACGTTTAGAAAAATTAAGATTAAAATTATACAGAATGGAAAAAATGCTGTAAACAACAGTATGAGCCAATAAACGAACGGTAAAAACTACAGTAAAATGGACAAATACATTGGATTGTGAAATATATTGTACAAGCCAATAAGTTATACAAATAAATAAGTACAAAATAAACGTAAGTAAGAATTTAATTATAGAACTTAAAATTAATAAAGAAGCAATGAAAAATTCGGAGATTACCCGTAATTTGTCTATATCTAGTTAGTGAAATTATTCAGAATAGAAGTAAATACGAACGATAAAAACTACAATATAAAGTAAATATTTAGTTCACTGGACTGTCAAATATGTTAAGCCAAAGAGTATTATATGCGAGAATATTCTTTGGTTATATAAACAAAAATTTTGATATAATACAGCTTGGAGATTACTCGTAATATGTAAAAATATTAAATTACAAAGGTTAAGGTGAAAATTATAGAGAGCAGAAAGGAAAGCAGCAAAAAGCACTGTGAACCAAATATATAGAAATAACATGAATAATAATTTAAAATCATAAGAAACGAAAATCCGTTAATTCTCTGTATCAGTTAGTTAGTCATAATAAATTTTAGGTTAAAATTACATAGAAAGGAAAGTAGATACGAATGACAAAACTGCAATATAAAGAAAAATAGAAATTACTGTATTGTTAAGTATGTTATATAAGCAAAAAAGTTAAATACATACATAAAAATCTAAGTTTAAAAGTTAAAATAAATGAATGTTTTGAGATTATTTGTAATTTGTTTAAACAAAATTGAATGCATTAGTAGAAGCCAAAATTTACAGTACAGCTGTAAAAAACATTAAAACTATTATACAGGAAAATAGAGTACTTAGGATTATTAAATATATTATACACATAAATAAATAAAAAAGAAAAAAAACTAAAACCAAAAGTGGAACTAAAAATTGTAACTTTAGAGATTGGCCGTAATATTTACGAATATTAAATTAGAAAACTTACAAAAATCAAAATTAAGAGTAAAATTATAGAAAGTTGAAAGGAAAGCTGTAATAACACTACGAACTGATAAATGAATGGTGGAAATTACGCTAAAAAGGTACACTGGAATGTCAAGAATGTCAAATTTATTGTATAAGCCAATAAGTTATACAAACACATGAGTACAAAACAAACAAATAACATTTTAAAAATAGAACTAAAAATTATATGAAAAGAGAATCGGGATATTATCCGTAAGTTTTGGTCATAATAAAAAAAGTCAAATTTAATATTAAAATTATAAAGAAAAGAAATTGGCTACGAACTATAAAAACGCACGGAAAAATATAATTCATTGAATTGTCAGATATGTTATACAAATAAATATGTTATGCAAACAAAGAATAGAAATAAAAAGCAAAATTTAGATCATACTAAAAAAATGCCAAAATTTTAGTAGAGCTGTCAAATACACTAAATCCATATGGGAACGATGAAAAGTTCATTGAAGAGAAAAATAAAGTACTTGCTTAGGATTATTAAATATATTATATAAACAAATAAATAAAAAAGGAAAAATAACACTAATAACACAGCTAAATTGTAATATAAGACAATTTAGAGATTGTTCGTAATATGTACAAATATTAAATTAGAAAACTTAACAAAAATCAAAATTCAGATTAAAGTTATCACAGTGAAAATGAATGCGGTAAAAATCACTAAGAACCGATAAACGGATGGTAGAAATATATAAAAAAGTACGCTGGATAAATAAAAATTTAAAAACAGAACTAAGAAATGTAAGAAAAAATAATCCGGAGATTATCCGTATTGGTCGTACTAAGAAAATACAGATTTAAAGATTAAAATCGTAGAGAAAAGAAAGTAGATGCAAACGATAATATAAATAAAAAATACAGTTCATTGAATTGTCAGATATGTTACCCAAATAAATAAGTTATACAGACAAATTAAATGAATACGAAATAATAATAAAAAAACAGAATTAAAAATTTGGAGATTATTTCGTAATTTGTTTAAACCACATTAAGTGTATTAGTAAAAGTCAGAATTTTAGTAGGGCAGTAAAAATACTAAATTCATATAAGAACGATGAAAACTACATTAAAAGGAAAAATAAAGTCTCCAGGATTATCAAATATATTATACAAACAAATAAAATAAAAAATAAATAAAAATTAAAACGTATCTAAAAATGGTAATAAAAGAAAGTTTGGAGATCATCTGTAATATGTACAGGGTGTCCCAAATTCGACCCTCGTCATTGGGATCTCGGAAACTAGAAGAGATACGAAGTCGGTTAAATGGATGCAAAATTGCGCAGTTTGATGCTGATCAAAATGCCGCCTTACAAGTATACAAATTTCGAATACTTCCGAAGATTTTTGGAAAAATCCGAATGTTCGCGATTTCGTTTTAATTTTTTTATGACTCTATTTTAATAGATATAACAAAATAAATTTCACATTTTCATTGCTACTTTTTCTGTTCTTCAAGATGGTGTTATCAGATTTTCCAGCCGACGTTTCGTCTTCGAGCTGCCATTAGCAACTTTGTTTTTTTAAATACGGCCCTGGATTTTTTATTACGGATTTTAAGAGCTTCTTATTTAATAAACTCCGAACGGATAAAGTTTTTGTCATTTACACCTCTCGTGTCATTTATACATAGATTAAACCAGTACCCCGTGGGACACTATGCATATATAAAAATCGTGTCATAATTCGTCACATCCTCGAATATATGGAAGCAAACGTCCAATGAATAAATGAATGGAACGTCCTTTACGCTATGAACATTTTATATACAATTCCTTGAAAGCCTCGCGTTCTCTCCATTCGGACGATATTGACTTTTATTGGACGTTAAAGGGATATAAACTGTCTGATATCAACGATCTTTTCATTTTCATCTCGTAAAAACCCTGAGATTTACATTTCATACATATTTATGGGATTCGGATCTAATCGTGAAATATTATCGCGTTACGGAATGTAAAATATAAATTATAGGACGGATTTCAGCTGAATATCAAATAATTTTCAAAATTACCTTAAAAATTTTATAATTATTATTTACAAGGATATATACCGGTTCCCGTGTATCGGTATAGTTACTGGCGATACACGATGACCAACCACACGTTGTTGCCCCGCTTCTTTCTAATTCGTATTGCTTGGCTCAAGCCGGCCGCGGATGTGTGCATTTATTTTAAGGTTATTGTTTGTTTATTTCTTAGACAAGGAAAGAAGAAGACAGATAACATGGGAAAAAGCTTGTTACCACATGCCACATAAATTACTGGGTAATTTCAATAAGTCAATTGAAATTATAAGTAGGTAATAAATAATAATTAATAAATTAAAGAGAGAGTATGAAATAGTATATTATGATATAAGTGTATAAGAGGGCCTTTAAAGCACGCGCGACATATTTCAAAACACGACGCGCAGCGGAGTGTTTTGTAAGTCGCAAGGGCTTTAAAGGCCTTTTATACATGTATATCATACGCTATTTTTTATTACGAATGCATCATATTCTCAAGAATGTTTTACTTTTTTGAGTTACGAAGTTACTATTTAGAATAAAGCAATGTTGTTTTTAAACGTGTTCCTTCATTTTGACATATAGTAATTTAAACGGCAGGTAAATATCTAGGTAAAAAAGGTATATCAAATGTTTCTACAGCAACCTTTGAAAAAGTAGGCGCATCATAAACATCATTTTAAGCACGCTGCAGCGTGCGGTAATCGTTGATTATGATGCATGCGTAATAAAATAGTATATTATGATATAAGTGTATAAGAGGGCCTTTAAAGCACGCGCGACATATTTCAAAACACGACGCGCAGCGGAGTGTTTTGTAAGTCGCAAGGGCTTTAAAGGCCTCTTATACACGTATATCATACGCAATTTTTTATTACGAATGCATCATAATCTCAAAAATGTTTTAAATATTAAACTTAAGGGATATATTGACGAATATATTAATCTGTCACATTTGACGATCAAATGTTTCTATAGCAACCTTTTAAAAAGTAGGCGCACCATAAACATCATTTTATGCACGCTACAGCGTGCGATAATCGTTGATTATGATGCATGAGTAATAAAAAATATATTACCTACGCCTCTGTTGAATGACTCTCCTTGAAGAAGATTTATGGCTTTATTGATTATTTGATGATTGAAAATATCCAAGATCGGGTATCAAGTTACTCTCGAAAATTAAATAAACATCCCTACCATGATATACTCAGAGGTAACACAATGTGTACATTATGCATTATTATTAAAACAAGAAATATGCAAATAAACTACAAGGTCAGCAGACAATAATTACCTGTGAAATGAAATTCCAGGCTCCTTCTTCTCAATTCGACTCTTGCAACCATATATGCCGAACAATTTACCATTATGAATCTTAGTTTTTATCTCTCTTTGTTAAAAAAAAACTCACAAAATAACTGCAAAATAGCACCGCCACAACAATAGGTGTGTTTGCCACATAAATAATGGCCGCCGCTCTGAAAAGGCTTCAATTTCAGTACATTGGCTTAATGTCATGCGCGGTATCCTTACTCTTACCTAATCTAAGGTTTATTTAGTCCATGCCACCCAAGAATAATAAACTAGAGAAGGATGGTTACATAAATCGGATTTTTTCACTGACAGCTACTGTGTCGTGACGTAGCCACGCGACGAAGTTGGCTTTACATATGGCAAAGACTATTTTCCTTGTTTAAAGTTTATAAAAATGTGTTTAAACTGAACATTTTAAATGGATTTAAATTATACTATATTGTTATATTATATGAAATTACTGTTTTTTTTCTCTCGAAAGGCTTTAAATGTTAGATGAAATAAACGATTCATATATATTATATTATTTGTAGCTATCTAAAATATCATATTCAAAGAGAAAAATTGAACATTAATTAGTTAAAAAAAAAAAATTTTTTGCAAACAAGTATTATATATTTGTGTCTATCTCGGGTTATTCATTATAAATGAACCCCCCCCCCCCTAACTTTGTCATTTTAAAAGATAGTTAATTTTTTTATCGACTTGTAGGTCATCATCTTAGTTTTTTTATTATTAATGGAAATATTATACAGGGTGTCCCATAAGCAAATGCCAATATATAGTTGTTTTTTTTGATGGAACATCCTGCATATTATTGCATTTTTTAAATCTCCAGAAAATTGTTGATATGTTTCATATATAATATTCTATAGCTATCTTCAACCTGAAAAACGATTTGCACGTTTCTATCATAGTTGTTCGAAAGCTATATACCTTGGGACGGAAATAATAGTCAGTGACGTCAGTCACTAGTTCGAAAACAGACCAACGTGAGCGGCTTAAAGTAATATTTGATATTTAACAATAAATCTGGTATGAAATGCTCGCAAAATGCCGCTTATTCTAAATGCGGACACGGCGTTCCGGCACAAAACGTGCACCGCTGCCAAATTAATTGTTGCCCGTATACGCGCGTTACGCGGAGCATTTGAAGCAGCTGTATTTTAACAGAGGTTCGCGATCGACGGTCGTAAATGTACTGATATTTTACGACCGTCGGGCGGAGGTCGCAACGTTGCAACAGTAAACGAGCATGTACCCTGTGAGAGGTCTGTTGCATAGTCGCGCTTGCGGGTATAGGTTATCGTTTTGTTTTAACATTGAATATGTTTCTGTTTTCCTCAAATCGTGAAAAAGTGCATGCTACATTTGCCACACATAGCGACGTACGCATGAGAGATCGTGTTAGCTTGTTTATTTGAACTTAAATTGATTGTAACGTATCGGAATCAGTTCTAATGACTAAAATAAGTTGGAACTAACTGAAACTAACCGAAAGTGTATTGAACGACTATCCAAAACTAACGAAAAGCACCAAAACGGGCTTAAACTTATCGAAATAGATGTAAAATATTGAAGTAAGTTAAAACTATCCCAAATTAACCGAATTTAGTAACCAAAAACATTAAAATTGCTTATAACGTATCGGAACCGGTTCAAATTACTAAAATAAATTGGAACTAACTGGAAGTAACCGAAAGATGATTGAATGACTATACAAAAATAACTAAAAGCACCAAAACGGGCTAAATCATATCGAAATAGATTAAAAAGATTGAAGTAAGTTAAAGCTTACCCAAATTAACCGAATGTAGGTGACTAACCAAAAGCATTATAATTGCTTATGACATATCAAAAGGTGATTGAATGTCTAATCAAAACTAACCAAAAGTAACTAAGAGCACCAAAACGGGTAAAACATATCGAAATAGATTAAAAATATTGAAGTAAGTTAAAATTAACCCAAATTAACCGAAATTTGGCGACTAACTAAAAATAACCAAAACATTAAAATTGCTTATAACGTACCGGAACCGGTTCAAATGACTAAGTTATATTAAAACTAACTGAACTTTACTAATACTTGACTGAACGACTAACCAATGGTAGGTAACTAAAAGCATCAAAACGGGCTAAAACGCATCGAAATAGATTTAATATATTGAAGTAAGTTAAATCTAACTTAAATTAAACCGAATTTTGATGACTAACCCAAAACCCTAAAATTGGTTATAGTGTAACAGAACTGGTCCAAATGATTAAAATAAATTAAAATTAACTGAAATTAACCGAAAATTGATTGAACGACTAACCAAAATGGACCAAAAGTAACCAAATGCATCAAAAGGGGGCTAAAACAAGTTGAAACTAACAATTAACCGAATTTTGGCGACTAACTAAAGTTAACCAAAAACATCAAAATTGGATATGACGTATCGGATCCGGTTCAAATGACTAAAATAAATTAAAACTAACTAAACTTAACCAAAAGATGTTGAACCAAAACTAATCAAGAGTAACCAAAATGGGCTAAGACGTATCGAAACAGATTAAGAATAAAATAAGTAACTAACCCAAATTAACCGAATTTTTGTGACGACCTACATTATTAACTAAGAACGTTTAAATTGTTTTAAC
Source organism: Pissodes strobi (assembly GCA_016904865.1). NCBI lineage: Eukaryota > Metazoa > Arthropoda > Insecta > Coleoptera > Curculionidae > Pissodes > Pissodes strobi. The sequence continues at coordinate 21,369 of JAEQML010054865.1, read as the reverse complement.
GTATCGGAACCGGTTCAAATGGCTCAAATAAATTGGAACTTACTGAAAGTTACCGAAAATTGATTGAATAACCAACCAAAGCTAACCAAAAGTGACTAAAAGCACCTAACGGGCTAAAACGTATCGAAAAAAATAAAAATATTGAAGTAAGTTGAAACTAATTCAAATTAACCTTATTTTGGTGACTAACCAAAAACACTAAAATTGGTTATAACGTTTCGGAACCAGTTCAAATAACTAAAATAAATTAAAACTAACTGAAATTAGCCGAAAGTGAACGACTAACCAAAAGTAACCAAAAGCACCAAAATGTGCTAAAACATATCAGAACAGATTAAAAATGAACGAACTTGAATTAACCGAATTTTGCCGACTAACTAAAATTAACCATAACGTATCGAAACCGGTTCAAATTACTAAAATAATTTAAAACTAACTAAAGCTAACCGAAAGCTGATTGAATAACTAACCAAAACTAATCACAAGTAACCAAAAGCACCAAAACGGGCTAAACCGTATCGGAATAGATTGCAAAAATTAATGTAAGTTAAAACTAACCAAAACGAACCGAATTTTTGCAGCTAACCAAAACTAACCAAAAATATTAAATTTGATTATAACGTATCGGAGTCAGTTCAAATGACTAAAAAAAATTGAGCGAGTCTAGTAGTAGTCGAGACACTGATGTGTAAACATATCCTATAACGACATCGGTTGTAAACAAATGACAGCAGCACGTTGTGTTCCCGAGCGGTCACCCATCCAAGTACTAACCCCGCCCGACGTTGCTTAACTTCGTGATTGGACGAGAACTGGCATTTTTAACATGCTATGGCCATTGCTTGTACGTTTTAGCTTGGTCATAGAATAAAAAATTAGGTTTAATAACCAAGTTTAAAATAATAAAAAATCAACGCGAACGAAGCCTCGGGTAAAAGCTAAAAGTGACATATGTTCTTTACTATACTTTTGAAAATATCTGTACAAAATTTCATGATGATCGGAACAGTTTATGCGTGAAAGCTTAAGAAACAAACAAACAAACACATTCGCATCTGTAATATTAGTTAGGATTATTTTATAATACTGGCAGCTTCGGAGTAGATTAATTCACTGCACAAATTCAACACGATAATCTAAATCAGGAATAACATCAATATATGGACACAGCTTATTTACCTAGTAATCGTGGGCCGACATTCTTAGATTTGGGAACAATAACCAAATTTTGCAAATTTTAGAAGAGGGCTATGACTCAATATTGTTTTAAACGTCTGGACATCTGAATAATACTTTTGACAGTTCGTTTAATTTAAAATAATAATATGCTCTTTCATCATCTAAAATCCGTTTAAAAACGATTTTAAATGACAAAATTGTATAAAAACTCGAAAATTCGGACTTTTTTAGGACGATAGCCGTGGCTTCTGACGAATTTGTCGTGGATTTTAAAGCGATAATTAATTTTAAATTCAACCGTCCATTAAAAATAAGCTATGCTATGGATCCAAATACACTGCGAATATAATAATTAATAAATAATAATTTTGACTGTTCGTTTAATTTAAAATATGCTTTTTTATCATCTAAAATCCATTTAAAATGATTTTAAATGGCAAATTGTATATAATATCGCCCTAGCGGCTAGAATCGGTTTACACATTTTTTTCCCATTTGCCGAGATTTACCCTCATACTGCCGCGTAAGATGTTTACACGTCAATAAGTTGGAACTAATGGAAAATTGTTTGAACGACTAACCAAAAGTGACTAGAAATAGCCAAAACGGGCTAAACAGAATCAGAACAGGTTAAAAATATTACAGTAACGTTATGGCTAATTATATATTAATAGATTTTCCTAATTTTTCCGGTTTTCATATCTGCACATTTTTGATGTGTAAACATCTTACGCGGCGGTATGAGGGTAAATCTCGGCAAATGGGACGGAAATGTGTAAACCGGCTTATAGCCGCCGCATTGAAGAGCAAGCTAATTCAGGACGTCCGTGAATAATTTTTATACAATTTTGCCATTTAAAATGTGTTTTAAACGGAGTTTGGACGATATAAAAGCATATTTTAAATTAAACGAACCGTCAAAAGTATTATTCAGATGCCCAGACTTTTAAATCAATATTCAGTCATGGCCCTCTTCTATAATTTTTCTTCTATACCTAAGTTTGTTTTTTTTAATGGACCGTTGAATTTTAAATAAATTTTCGCTTCAAATCCACGACAAATTCGTCCTAAGCCAAGGTTATCGTCCTAAAAAAGTCCGAATTTTCGGATTTTTATACAATTGCGTCATTTAAAATCGTTTTTAAACGGATTTTAGATGATAAAAAAAGCATATTATTATTTTAAATTAAACGAACTGTCAAAAGTATTATTTAGATGTCCAAACAGTTAAAATAATATTGAGTCATAGCCCTCTTCTAAAATTTGCAAAATTTGATTATTGACTTTCCGAAATCAAAGGATGTCGGCCCAAGATGAGTAGCTGGTAAAAAAATAAGCTTTGTAGATTTTCGTGTCGAAAGTATGCAGTGAATTAATCTACAGTAGAGTGCTCTAGACGGCCTCAATTCTCCCCCCTCCAATTTTTGCCCCTCACCCCCCTCCGGTGACTGAGATAGATCCCGCTCACTTGATCTTAAGTGTATTCGACCTTGAATGATATTGACCTAATTTCACCTTGAATATCCTTGTTATTTGACCTTGAATGTCCTTGAGTTTTTGTTGAAGGTCGCGCATATGACCTTGAGATTGCTCCAAGCGTGTATGACTTTGAACGTCCTTGGGACTGTTTTGTGGTGTCTTTTACCTTGAATGACATTGAGATAATTTGATCTTGAACGGCCTTGAGTTTTTGATGTGTAAATATCTTACGCGGCGGTATGAGGATAAATCTCGGCAAATGGGACGGAAATGTGTAAACCGATTCTACCCGCTAGGACAGTACTATATACAATTTTGCCATTTAAAATTGTTTTAAATGGATTTTAACCGATAAAAAAAAGCATATTTAAAATTAAACGAACCGTCGAAAGTATTATTTTTCTTATATTTTATTCGCAGTGTATTTGGATCCATATCACAGCTTATTTTTAATAGAGGGTTGAATTTAAATTGATTTTTGCTTCAAAATTCGTCCGAAGCCAGGGCTTTCGTCCTAAAAAAGTCCGAATCTTCGGATTTTTATACAATTTTGCCATTTAAAATCGTTTTTAAACGGATTTTAGACGATAACAAAGCATATTATTATTTTAAATTAAACGAACTGTCAAAAGTATTATTCAGATGCCCTGACGTTTAAAACAGTAAAATTTGAAAAAGCTGGTTATTGACTGTCCCAAATCCCGGCCCAAGATTATAAGGTAAATATGCTGTGTCCATAAATGTTGATGTTATTCCTGGTGGCATTAGATTTTCGTGCCGAATTTGTGCAGTGAATTAATCCGCTCCGAAGCTGCCAGTGCGTATTATTAAACAATCCTAACTAATATTATAAATGCGAATGTTTTTGTTTTTATTCTATGAACAAGCAAAATGTACAGGTAACGGCCATAGCACGTTGAAAATGCCAGTTCTCGTCCGATCAATGAAGTTAAGCAACGTCGGGCGTGATTAGCACTTGGATGGGTTACCGCTTAGAAGCATAACTTGCTGCTGTAATTTTTTTTACACCCGATGTCGTTATAGGATATGTTTACACATTATTCTCGAGTACCAGCAGACTCGCTTATTTTTTTATTTATTTTTGTTTTAATTATGATAATGTTTAATATTATTGCTAAAAATGCATTTCTTTAATTATATACCTATATTATAAACACTCGTGTATTTGTATTTTTACTTTTTTAAACTCTGCTTTTGGAAACTAAATGAATTTCAACGCAAATCACATTTTTGCGTTTTTATTCATCATTTTCAATTCAACAAAAATCGTGGGATTTGGATACTACGGTCGAAGTTAAAGTTGAACCTCTTATTATCAATGTTGGTTCCGAAAGTAGTGATAGTAATGATTCTGATTCAAATTCTGATGAAACCTCCGATAAAGTAGTAAACTTCAAGTTTTATTGATTTTTGATGTAAAATTTCGACGCAACTTTCAGTATGGTATTTTATGATAAGAAAAACCCCTTATCATCCATGACTCTTTTTTTCCTAGCCTTAATGAATATTTTACTATTTGTTTGTAGTACAATTTTGTTGCTTATTACTAGATTTAGGAATAATTTTAAATATACGTTTTTTTGCATATTTTAGACTAAAATCATGCATATTCATGTGCATAAACTTTATTTTTTTAAGTGGATATTTGCCTAAGTTTACTTATTACTATTCCATTATATAGTTATTATAACATATTAATTTACAAAGCAATTGTATCCGCCGCTGGAATTTCCTTCTCTCTTCCCTTACCCCTCGAGGCGCGCCATAAAACTAAAAATGAGTCACTGACTATTATTTCCGACTTGAACTATAGGTAGGAACTAACTTTGAATTTATCCGTCACTTTTTAACGTCGGATTAAATTACAATTAGTGCCATTTGATAGCTTGTGAAAACTAGGATAGGAATGTGAAAACAGTTTTTCTTGATCTCTTAAGGTTTAGATACAGCCTGTCAAAGTGCCAAAATGTATCAAAGTTGTTGACATTATATATGAAACATATCTAGAATTTTCCGGAGAATTAAAAAATGCAATAATATACAAGGTGTTCCATTGAAAAAAAAACTAACTTTATATTCGCGTTTGCTTATGGGACACTCTCTATAACATTTTCATTACTAATAAAAAATTTAGATTATTACCTACAAGTCGATACAAAAATTAGCTCTCTATATTTAAAAATATCAAAGTTAAGGAGGGTGTCCATTTATAATGAATAACCCTGTACAGGGTGGCCCGTTTAATATGGGATGACACCTTATTTTAGAATATACGAGGTGTGCCAAAAAAGTTCAATACAAAGTTGTTAGGATTTACTTAAACTTTTATAACATTAAATTTTTATATATACAGGATGTTCGTATTTTCGTGGACAAGTCTCAACGTCCTTATTTTAAAGGACTGCAAGACTCTATATAGGTAGTACCGCTAGACAGGCGTAGCCAAGGAAAACCCTGTCGTTAGCAATGCTCGTTTAGTAGATCAGTCGATAGGAATAGACCCAACGGCAGGAATAGACCCAACGGTAGGAATAGACCCAACGGTAGTACCCTGTGAAACAACACATATTCAAGGTTCCACACGTAACTCTTAATTGACGAGCATTATAACTCGGTAATCAAAATCAACCATGAAGGAAAAAGAGAAATCAGAATTTAAAAAAAAAAACAATAATTTACCTGTATAGGGGTAGCCAGTTGCTTATCGCTAGATAGCTTTACAGTTGGGGGAGAAGGCCTCTATAAGAGATTAAAAAGGGAATAAAAAATCCGCCCACGTGCGTCACAACACTTAAGAAAAGATATGGCACAGATATAGACTGAAACTATTAAAAATGACCCGGTTGGAAAATCCCATCAAAGATAAAATCAAAAATTTATTCCAACCGGTACCCAAAAGAACTGCTTGACTCCTAGAAAGGTCGACGTAGAGAATGACGCCAGTAACTCGGAAAGTCGAGGAGCAGAATCCCTACTTCGAATAACTCGCTCCACCAATGAATGCATGGCATGACAAGTCACATGTTTCTCTCAATAATTCATCCAAGGGAATTAGACGATGGAATTTTGATGTATAGGCATCTACCAATAAAACTACTCACAGTAGCCAAAAGGCACTCCAACTAATAGAATTTTCTAATCATTCCGAGGCAATTGTAACTGCGCGCGATGCCCAACACGACAACCAATAAAACAGTATGCGCTACGAAAGCCGGACGGCATCTACGAGGGTTTTTCGCTAATAAATATAATTGCGCTCGAAACCATAAGGAACGGCAACAAGTTCTAAGGCTATTTACGCCTCGACGCACGATAGCCAAATCGGTCCGTGACAACTCCCCCTCTCCTGCGATAGGAGGGAAACTTCCTAAAAAGTTTGACGACGATAAGTATAAGAACGAAGAATTAAGAATGCCCAAAAGTGGAAGACATGTGACATGTGCCTGGCAAAAGCATAGAGTTGATGCTTCCAGATACACAGATATTAGAAATAAGAAGAGAAATAAACTTACATGTGAAAGTACTCACTTGCTTTCACCGTATCATGGATCTGTATAACCCTATAAACAAAAAAAAACCTATAAAGGCAACAAAATAAGATAAGGCGCAAATATAACGTTTTAAAACATCCTATAGTTAATACGAGGTAACACACGGCAGAAATGGAGCAAATAAATAAAATGTTGGCCGATTTTATGGAAAATCTGAGAGGCAAGCAGCACGGGAAGAGGATGAACGTAAAAGAGAAGCGGATCGGGAAGCGGATGAACGTAAAAGGCAAATAGAACAGGAGCGGCTTCAAATAATGTTTCAAGATCATGAAGATAAAAGGAAAATAGAACAGGATCAACTTCAGAAATTGATGCTAGATGTAATTCGTAGGCGAGCAAGGAAAATTACAGAAAATATTGGACAGGCAAAATGAGAAATTTGAAAACGAAGTAAACAATATCCAAGAAGTTAGACATGTACAAAAAGAAGTAGGAGACGTGCGGAAGAAGAATCTACAAGCAGAAGTTGCCAGACTTAAAAATCAAGGAACCACCGAGAGGGTATTCGCCACAGGACAGAATATCAAACCTCCAACGTATGACGGTCAAATATCCTGGACAATATACGACATACAATTTGAAGCTGCTGCTGTTGCCAACGGTTGGAATAACGAAGAATTGGCTATGTCACTAGTGGTAGCACTTCGTGGATCTGCTCTGGAGCTACTACAGACCGTTCCATCAGCCAACAGTGGAAATATGACATACTTGTAGCTGCCCTGGGGAGACGATTTGGAGACCAACATAGAAGACAACTGTATCAGGCACAAGTAAAGTCAGAAACCTGGAGAAAACCTACAAGAATTTGAGGCAGACATTAGACGTCTCATTCAATTGGCGTACCCGGGAGCAACAGACGAATTTTAAGAGGAACTTGCTGCCCAATATTTCGTGGATGATATCAGAGATCCAGAAACTCAGAAAATGCTACGTCTAGCCAAATTTGATAACAGCAGTGGAGCTTTGGGTAGGACTCTAGAAATCGAGGCGGCCTGTAATATCTCTAAGCCAAAAATCAGGGCCGTATCTATCCAGGAAGAAAAGTCGGCAAACAGCTGTGAATTAACTGAGATGGGCGAAATTTTGAAGAAATTACCCAAAGTTATTCAGGCCACGGGGAGATTCCGGGAAGCACTAGAAGATAGGCCATGTAACCGAAATACTTCAAATGAGTGCTATAGGTGTGGCAGGACTGGGATTTCAAAACGGATTGCCGAGTGCAACTACGGTCTAGATCTTCATCCAGAGACGCTAGGACCTCAAAGTCAAATCAGGAAAATTTCAATTAGTCAACATTGCGAGGTGGGTGTTGGCTAAAGAAAATAAAGTGAAGAGTAGTGGCTGTGTGCATGTATGAATCATACTAAATGAAACACTTTGTATTCCATGCAAAATTTAATCCAAAAGGATCTCCTATAAAAGCATAACAGAGCGCTTTCGGCCTAAGCCATCATCAGTGTTACTTGTCATTGAACCTGAAGAGCATATCGACGAAGAGTAAACAAACAACACCAACAAACAACGGTCAAATCACAATTAAAAAGTCAAAAGTCACATTTTAAAAAGTAACATAATTTTAAAGGACAATGTCCAAACCACGCTTTTCGTGGAACGACAAAATGTGTCGTTGAAGTTGACAGTCAGCTGATGCTGAAGCAGCAAGAGGTTACCACATTAGTGGATAAAATGCTTGATGATGGAATTATTGAAGAGTCATCAAGCCCATGGTCGTCTCCTGTTGTCTTAGTCACCAAAAAGAACGATGTGACTACCAGATTCTGTGTGGACTATAGAAGGCTCAATGACGTCACCACCGGCTACTGACAAGTACGTATTGACGAACAGGACAAGGGAAAGACTGCCTTCTCTACTGGAAGTGATTTATTTATATCAGTTTAAAGTTATGCCCTTCGGGCTATGCAATGCCCCCGCTACTTGTGTGCGACTTATGGAAGTTGTTCTACGAGGCCTTACTTGGAAGATATGCCTGGTCTATCTTGATGATATTGCAACACGTTTTTCTGATTGAACCCAAAATGTAAGTAAAGATTTTTTCCCCAAAATTAATTAAAAAGGAACCTAGCCCCGGAGAGTCGTGTTACAAAGCCCGGCCCCTGTCGTGGGGTCGTTTGAGCGCCACCCGTTCTAGCCATATAAATGGAAAAAGTTCTGCTAGTGTTGTACAGGATGGCTAGGTCAGCTCATAAAATCAACCGGTACTTAGTACTTAATTTCAAACTAACAAGAAACGAGAATAATGGCGGGATTATAATCAATTCAATCAATCAATCAAATATTTATTCATGATAGTGTATACATAAGTACTCTCACATGTCAAAAATCACAATATATATCTTTATTTAATAAAGTAGATCAAAAAACAATGATGTTACCTTATACAAATATTAATTAATAAGTATAAAACAATATAATAATGTCAGACATTAAATAGATTAAAAGGACAAAACTAACACATTAAAATCTTTCTAAAACAAGTCAAAAGGACGAAACAAACATATTAAAAAAATTTAAAACAGTCAAAGGCTCAGTTTATCATAACAGGCTTTGTGCTCCTCTTACATTAAGTGAGATCTGAAAAATCAGTCACCAGGAAAGCCTCTATGCTGTAAAAGGCTTTATTCGTTAAATATACTTTTAATTTTTGTTTAAAACATTTTAAGTCCATCTCTCTAATACTTGGAGGTAGGACATTAAAGAATTTTATGCCATAATGGTTTCTTCCGTCTCTGGCTCTGTCAGTTCTATTGTAGGTCAGAACAAGATTACAGCCAGTTCTGGTACCATAGCTGTGGTTGTCATTGTTACGAAGGTAACCTTTTAAGTTGTCTTTAATATGCACGAGACAAGTGAGGATATAGACAGATGGCAGTGTCAAAATGCCCAAGGCTATAAAACTGGCCCTGCAACAATCCCTGTACTTCAGACCCGCTAGAATCCTCACGCAGCGTCTCTGCACTGCAAAGACCTTGGATGCATGAGGTGAGTGTCCCCAGCATAGTACAGCATAGACCAGTCTAGAGTGAACATGACCATAGTATGCACTCAGTAAGACCTTTTCAGAGACAGTATCCTTTAGACTTCGTACTAAGTAAGTATTTCTACTTAGGTCACTTGTCAGTTGCAGAGCGTGATGCTCCCAAGAGTCCCAAGACAACTTGGGGTCAAGATAGACACCAAGAAACCTCACCCGGTCAACATGATCCACAAGAGGTCGCAGCGAAAAGTCCAGTGTTTGGGTTTTCGCCTCGTTAATACACAGCTTATTTGCCAAAAACCACCGCTCTATCTCGATCTGTGCCCCCACGGTTCGCTGGTCCAAGACGTTCAAACTGTCTGCTTTATTAAGTGCTGTGGTGTCATCAGCAAACAAGATTATATCCGTACTGGTGTTCTTAGAACAGGCATATATATCATTTATGTACAGCAGAAACAATATCGGGCCAAGGACGGAGGCCTGAGGTACCCCACAGGTCACCACTCCAGGGCCGGACCTAGCTCCGCTGTATACTACATATTGTGAGCGATTCGTTAGGTATGAATTTAGAAGGTTGATACTAATATTATCAAATTTGTAGTTAAGCAGCTTCTGAACCAGCAGTTCGTGAGGTACGCAGTCGAAGGCCCTGGACAAATCGAACAAAGAAGCTCTAGCATACAGCTTTCTCTCGAAACATTCCTGTATGTAAGCAGTAAGAAAAGTTATTGCTGTTGAAGTTGATTTATTGCTCCTAAATCCAAATTGACATGGGTTAAACAATCCACTGGTCTCCAGACACTGACACATTTGAGCCTTTAAGACTGACTCAAAAATTTTACTAAATATTGGGACCACCGAGATTGGCCTGTAATTGGCCACGTCATCAGGGTCTCCCTTTTTAAAGACAGGCACCACCCGTGCCATTTTTAAGCAGTCCGGGAAGATGCCGGCATTGATACTATTATTGATAATTTTTGTTAGAGGATAGATTATTAAATTTTTTATTGTTTTAACTATTCTTACATTTATTTCAAAACAGTCTTTACTTGGACTATTTTTGAGGTTGTCTATTATATTTCTCAAGATGTTAAAAGTAATTTCTTTGAATTTAAAATTTAAGTTTGTTAACTTAACCTATCAAAAAAAACACAATCAAAAATTTAAGGAACAATATATTTGCTACTAAGTTCTTTCTTTTTTTTTTTGAAAACACAGCAACAATCTATCTGGAGAAAAATGTTAAATTAAAATGTGGTTAGTTAAAGACAAAAGAATGTTAAATGACTGTTAAGGTAATTGATAAAATAAACAGAGTACAATATGGAGATTGTACAGAGACCAATTCGGTTGGTAATACTCGGTTCTGTATGTCTTACCACTAAATGCACTAAATACTACTTATCAAAGTGTTCACTTGACGTTAACTAAGCTAATTACAACTAGGTATGCGTGCGCTAATAGCTGCACTGATTTTGAGTGTAGCAATGATAATATGCCGCAATGAACGGACATAATAATTAAATAAAAAAACAACTCGATAAGTTAATAAAAGAACCAAACTAGAATAAAACTATTGAAAGCGTGGCTGTCGCTTGATTCATATTATAAAGAGATAAAATTCAGAGCGGTTATATCACTGGACTAATGAATGAAAAGAATGAAATTATCGAGCCAACGCATGACTTTTATTAAAATGGGAGAAAATTCAAAGCAATCAGATTAACTGGTCTGATAAACCAGTGAATAAATGTAAATAAAGTTAATGAGCTACCTCAGAACTCGGCGTTCAATGTTTGATTTATATTAAGGAAAGAAAACGAAGAGCGATTATATTAAACGGATAAACATAAGAATTAATGAGACAAAAAGCTTCTGTACAATACCCAAATCTGGTCCTCGAACTCCGATGGAGGCGTCGTCGTGCACCTTTAGATACCTCAGGTACAGCCTCTCGATGGCCCCAAGGGGAAGATCTAGACGAGATCTCGATGGCTCAGTGTCGAGATTGACTGATAAGTGCTGCGGGCAAGGCCTGCTTCCCACCCACTAGGATAGGGGTGGTTCTAACTGCAAGTAAAGGCAGTCGCCTGCTGGTATGCGCGGTGGACCTCCAGAAAAGTTTGTAACCCTCCGGAAAATGTCCTCGATCGTGTGTGTGAGGGCTAACTATGAGAGATTCGACGGTCTTGTATGACGAACGTGGGAAGCCTCTAATATAGCAGTTTCTAGATCCCAATTAACCGGTCGAGTCAAAACACAAAGAGATTCCACAGAATATCCCCAATAAATGGGTTGAATTAAATCGCAAATTAAATGTGGAGTCTGTATACGATTGTACTAGAGCAGAAAGCTTCTCTCCTCGCCGACTGGTCAAACTAGAAAGAACTCTCGATCGTTTTCGTCAATTTGCCTTTGCTTATTTCCGATTAAGAAGTAGGGATGGGCTGAAACAAGCCAAGCGATTTCGATACGAGGAACAATTTTAAGACAATAAACGACCGAGCTCTCGTTTATTATGAAGGTAACATGACGGCGGAGGCCACAATTAATGCATTGAAATCAAGGGATTCAAGAAATAACAGAGACTATTCCCTAACAAAACGATACACTTATTAAAATTTAAAGCGACAGCTGGCATTCACAACAACCGGTACATTCCTATTACTCGGGACTAACAACAACCGAATGTTACAAAAAAGCAACCTGCCGTGTGAATATATTTAGAAGCAGAGGTCCCAAAACTGTCTAACGATCTCCGGAATTGGCGGCCAGCCATTGGTGTTCATCAACCGAGGGGTTCTCAAAAGGTGATAAAATATTCAAACTGAAATTAAAGTATGGATCGACGAATCTCATGCAGCGTATTTACAGGTTTTAATAAAGGAATTCTTAAAATAAAATATATAAATCGGTTGGCTGGCGGTTCCACGATAATGTAATATCAATCAAGCCAAGCTATTCTAATAATATTGTGCATCGCTTATCAACTAAAATAAATTGTAAATTGTAAGTTGCCAGAAAATTGTTATATATTGTACATTAGTATATAAAATAATTTTTAGCCCTGACGAAGGTCACGATATAATGACCGAAAGCTTGGAAGCAAAACAAATCAACTTTTAATAAACCTTATTGGCTGAAGACCCGTGAATTATTTTTACATTCAAACATACAGCCGTGATCCTATGAATAAAATAAATAGTCACAACGGGTTATAAAAGCTAATATAAATATATTGTCAACCTATACTTAAAATATAGTTAAATTTTATTAATAAAAAAATCGAATCAATAAATTTAGAATTAATAAACCAAAGAGTGCAAAATAGAGCATCTTTTTTCCTAAATGCGGCACATAAATGAAATTTTAAAAATATTTGACATTGGCAAAATCGAATTGTCACAATATAATAGTATCTAATGGCAAAAACTTTCGAAGAGCACCTACAAAACCTGCATGAAGTTTTTACTAGAATAAAGAATTCTCAGCTCTTACTGAATCCAAAGAAATGTTTTCTTTTTAAACAAAAAGTTGAATTTCTCGGGCATGTCGTGTCCCAAACCGACCAACGAAAGATTACAGCAATCAAATAATCAAAGACTGGCCTAGTTCTCGCGACAAACACGAACTGCGGAGCTTCCTTGGATTATGTACTTATTACAGAACATTTGTCAAAGGTTGTAGACGAACATCAGAAAGATGTGGACCAACACATACCACTGTTTTTGATGGCATATAGATCAGCAGTTCATGACACGACACGACTATCACCAGCCATGGTTTTATTTCAAGTCGTCAAGTCAAAAATGCTTTATTATCATAGAATATTTTACAATTCTGTCGACAAAGTCTAAATTATAACTAAATTAACAAAGACCTACTTAATTAAAAGAGAATATTAAAATGTAATTAAGTCATCTATAAAAATGTGGTGTTCAATCAAACGTTAAAAAAGTAAAACAAGCATTAAAAGTGTTACACAGTTATAGGACATATACCACCTACATACAATATATTAGTATATCTAGTTTACATCAACTTACATCTATAAGATACAAGTTTACAACACATACATACATCCACTTAAAGGGAGACAATCCTTCCCCCTAATGCATTACTGAGTGTTGAAGTGTGAGGGAGAAAAGGGGGAGGAAGAAAATAAAAATAAAAAAAAAACCGACCGCTGGGAGATCAAAACCTATCCTCCAAAAACTCATTTAAAGTATAATATGACTTACTCAAGAGAATATATTTAAGTTTCCACTTAAAATCTGTAAAAGAATTAGCTTCCCTCAATGTTCTTGGAATATGACTATACATCTTCCTGGCATTATATATTATTGAGTTTTTTATGAACGTTGTGTGTGGTATAGGTGTTGGTAAACATCCTCTCTGCCTTGTGTTATTTGCTGTGAGTACTAGATGTGCAGACCTTTTATACAACAAACAACATGTCTCAAAGATGAACAGAGATGGCAAAGTCAACAACTTGTGTTTTTTAAATAGGGGTTTGCAGGATTCCCTTGGATCTGCACCACACATTCTTCTGACAGCTCTTTTTTGCAAAACAAACACTGAATGAAACAGGCCCTGGCAGGCGCAACCCCAAAACACTATCCCATACCGCAAATGAGACTCGATTAGAGCGAAGTAAGTCATACGGGCTGTTGCAAAATCCAGGTTTTTAGAGACTATGCTCAGTGCATAGCAGCCCGATGATAATTTACCTAATAGTTTTATGATGTGATTTTTAAAAGTCAAGTTTCTATCTATCAGCACACCAAGAAACTTTGATACATCACTACATGAAACTTCGTTACTATCCAAAATGACTGGTTCAGGCACACAATTAAAATGCATGATGTTTGTCTTAGAAAAGTTAAAGGATAACTGATTAGCATCGCACCAGCCCTTAATTTTTTGAACATCATATTCTATGGTACGCATTAAGGTATCTGTGTTACGATGTGTCCATAAAATTGTTGTGTCGTCTGCAAACAAAGTAATAAGTCCTTTTATGTCTGTGTTTACAATATCATTAATGTATATTAAAAATAGGATGGGTCCCAGTACCGATCCTTGTGGAACACCTGTCAAATTGTATTTAAGTCCTGAGTCAACATTTCCAACCCTCACAGTCTGCTGTCTGCATGATAAATAAGACTCAAACCAAAGCAAAGAATTGCCTCTAAAACCGTAATGGTTCAACTTTTGCAGCAGCACTCTGTGATTCACACAATCAAAAGCTTTGGAGAGATCACAGAATACTGCCGCAGCAAAGTCTCCCTCATTCAGATGTATATATAGTTCGCTAAGAAAGTGAAAAACAGCATCTGAGGTATTTTTTTTTCGATTGAAAGCCAAATTGATTGATGTTGAGTAGTTTTTTGCATGCCAAAAAAGATGTAACCCTATTCTTCACTAACCTTTCCACTATCTTGGAGAGTGTTGGTAGGAGGGCAATTGGCCGAAAGTGTTCTGCCCTGCTGGGATCATCACACTTAGGAATTGGAACAATTCTGGAAATCCTCAAACATTCAGGGAAAGTGCCTGTCAGAAAGGAATGGTTGATTGCCTCAGCGAGGCTAACTAGAACACAATCCGGTAAGTGCTGAAATATCCTCAGTGAAATTCCATCCCAGCCAGTGCTAGTCTTGTTCTTTATTTCCCCAAGTGCCTGTCTCAGTTCATACAGATAAAATGAATCAGAACACTTGTCTTTTAAGTGGTCAAGAGGATCAGATGCAGACTTTATATCCCTTGATAACCCCTGTGACATATTACAAAAAAAGTCATTAAGAACTTCAGGATCGAGAGAATGCTTAGAGCTCTTTTGTTTAGTTTTTCCGCGGAGTTGGTTGACAATATTCCAGCATTCTCTTTGTTTATTTGAAGAACGAGTTAATCGGGATCGAAAATGATTCTTTTTCGATAATTCTATTACTCGTCTGTAGATTTTTCTATAGTTGTTAAAGTAGGCAATAAAAAAATCATTATTGATGTAGAATTTTCGGATAGTGTGAAGAGATCGTAAATTCTTGGATGCAATCTTTATTCCTTTGGTAACCCAAGGCTTCTTAGCCTTAGGTTTGATTTTCAGGTTCCTTATGGGAAAACATTTTTCAAAAATTGTGCTCAAAGAATTATGGAAGTCAGACAAGGTGAACTGGTCAGTTAAAGACGTCCAATTAGTGTTTTGGCATTGTTGTGTAAAATTTGTAAAATTATGTTTGGAAAGAATTCTTCCCCGCCTCCTAGCACACCCAGTTTGCCTCCCACACTCACTAAACAAATGCTAAAAAGTACAGCCTCATGGTCTGAAAGACCCGGATTCCTGACCGCACACTCACAGCCATCCTCATTTCCAGTGCAAACGTAGTCAATAATAGTTGACGAGAATTGTGAGATTCTTGTTGGCTGTTCAACATGCATTTTTAAGTCAAAGGACTTCAATAAGTTTGTCAATTCAATAGTGCAAATATGGTCACTGTTTGCAAAGTTAATACTCAGATCGCCGGCCAGTACGATCCTGAATCCAGGGCTAAGCAATTCTAACAAAATATAAAGCCTTTCCACAAAAATCTGTTCACTACATGAAGGGGGACGATATATACAAATCACACAAATACTAAGCTTTGTGCTTACACACACAGAAAATTCAAACTCCTTCTCAACCAATAAATGATCACAAGAAGCTAGCGATTTAAACTTGTATTCTTCAATTACCTCTGTTTTAATAAATATTATTGTGCCTCCATGTTGGGCCTTTTTTCTACAGCTACAGAAGGATGTTAATAGGGTATACTTATCTAAAAATACAATTTCATTCACCCTTAACCAATGCTCTGTTATAAGGATTAAATCAGGAAAGTTGCATGAATGTAAGAAGATGAAAAGTTCATCTGTTTTGTTTCTAAGTGATTGTATGTTTAAAAGCACAAAGCTTACTCGTGGGCCGTCTAGCCTAAAAAAGTATTATTACCTACTCTACTCAAATCTAAACTGTGTTTTGGAGTTTTGTGTTGTAGATCTTTTTTCTCTGGGCTCTCTAGGTGGACATCAAACAGGTTCATTCCACGGAGTGCATTAGATGGATGTGGGAAGCCCCTTGGAAAGGTTGAGATTCTCGGATACCATGTGTCCTTTCTCCCCAAAAGCCCTTCTAGCCGTTCTTGAAAAGGTAGCTCACTTACAGCATAGCTTATAGATCTGTTGAGATATTCAGCGCTAAGAAATTGAATGAGATTTCTTTTGAAATAGTATGATTCCATTGGATCTACTCGAAATACATTTGCACTTGACATGAATTTATTTGGAGAGATGTAGACAGCGTTGCTACTTGTACGGTGCAGATGTTTTTTGACCTTAAGGTTGAAGTCATATATTGCTTGTTGTTGCTTGAATGACTTAGTGGAATCCCAAGCCCCAACTATTAATAAGTCAGTTTCTGAATAGGGAGAAATTAAGCTCTCCAGAGGCACCCTCCTGTGAGCATCTCTCTCAGCACTACGAGGGTCCATAAATAATAATACAAAGTCATTTTTCGAAAATGAGCAGTAGCCCTTCGTTGCTAGGTTCTCAAAGCTAATAGGCCTAAAAAAAAGATTGACAATTAACATCAAATGTAAGCCTTTCTTTGCATTTCAGAAGCCCTGGAACATTCTTCACACTTTGATAGGCTACCCATTATTAAAATGCGCTTATTAGTGGAAGACCTAGACAGCTGGCCACCGGGAGGTTGCACTCTTTCATTGCGACGAGTAGCAATCGCATTTTTGTGGTTCAGCGTACATGTAACCCTAGTTTGAACCCCAATTTGCTTATTGCATTTGGCCTTCAATTCGGGGCTTGTTTGTGTACCTAACGATTCAGTGCTTGCCATTTTTAGTTCTGATGCTAGTGATGACGAGAAATCGTCCAAAGTTTGGACGTTAGTTTCTGCATACTGAATCTTAGTAGTTTGCGTTGCCACAGCATTTACATTGAGAGTGTTCTCCATTATACTGGAAGTAGCATCTGTCTGGGAGCACCCGGTCTTTGTAGAAATATACGTATGGGTCCATTTTTCACAGGTTGATGCATGCGTCTGAGTTTCATTATCAGCTCGCTGTATGTCCTTGCATCTCATTAATTCAAGATTCTGTTCTTCAATCTTATCCTGGAGATTGGAAATTTGTTCTTCATACCCATTCACTTGTGTTATCAGCTCACTTTCTCTAGTTGAATAATCTTCCTGATAAGCCTGGGAATTCCTCTTTAAACGGGCAATGTATTGATTCTTTTGATACAACTCTGTCTTTAATTCCTTCACAAGAATTTGCAATGTATCAATCTTCCCATTTTTCTCAGTTTCTAAGGCTTCCCGACAGGCTGTAGAGCAACAAATAAAATTTTCTGAGATAATCTCATAATTTTTTGTCCGTTTGCAGCAGCTAGGATGAAAGACGGTTGTTACATACTATGCAGATCCAATTGTTGTTTGGTTTGTTCCTACAACATTTAAAAGCTTCTGCCATTTTCCAGCGACCATGTATGCGACGTGCAGTCAATTCAGTTGATGGAAGAGAACTCCGTTTACCCTGTGACCTATTATTCGGAACGCCAAACAACCAGGATATGGAAATTCAAGACTACGCGAACTCCCTTAAGGAAAAGTTACTATACATCCACGAATTAGTCAGAGAAAACACTGAGAAAGCCAGTGACCCAATGAAGACACGATATGATCTCAAAGCTAATTTTATGGGATTTCAGATGAACGATAAATTCTGGTTTATAATCCGCAAAGGAAGAAAGGAAGATCTCCCAAGCTAACGCGAGTATGAAAAGGGCCTATACAGTTATCAAAAGAATTAATGACGTAGTGTATAGATTTCAACGTAGCCCCAGAACTAATCTAAACTAACCCAAACTGAAAGTTGTCCACCTTGACAGGCTTAAAGCATATCACAGTTGTAATTTTATCAGAACCCACGGGAAAAACGTAACAATATAAAAAAAAGTTAAATTTACAAAAAAAAAATTTATTATATTTTTTCGAAATTTTTACATCTAAAATGTCTACTGAACTGTGAAATTTTAAAGGAAATTGCGCATTTAAATATAGGCCTGTAAACAACTTTTGACTAGATTTGATGACGTCACGCATAAGCCGTCAGGCCTTTCTTTCGGAGTTATTGGTCCAGAGTCTTTTGCAAGAGTAATTTAATTGAGATGGTAAAAAAAGATTTCTTAGATACCCATATGTAAGACAATTTAATGCATATACTTTTATGGTTTCTTACCGGAGCATACTGGCCAGGCTTGGTTTTGCTACATTGGATGACAGAAGAACAATTTATATGTTTTTATTTAAATTAATTAATTTAATTAAATGATAGAAAGTACTAAGATTTTAATTTAGTCAATCATATTAAATTACTAGTTCCTAAAATTGATCTTAGAATTACTCCTAAAAGAATACTTTACACAAACCAAGTGGATTGTTTGCCACTCCACTAAATGCATATGAAATGCATGAACAATGAAATTGACTTCTTTAATTGTATCTAATGTTCGGTCTATTCGGGGGCTATACCCTTCGAACAGACATTAACCACAGTTTGATTTCTCACCTTACATGTAATTACAGAACAACTTTATTTTTTGTGTTTGTAAGAGAAGATAAATAATTTGAACCACCCTGTATAATAAGCTAGGCAAAAGAAAATCCTGCTTGGGAAAATATTTCAAAACTTTTCGCTTAATTTTGTAATTTATGGTCCCAAAATTACAATTTAAATTAGCAGTGAGTATACTCAAGAAATCAACAGCTTTTAACAAATATAATATAATTAAAGAATATTAAAATACATACAGTATGATCGCATGGTAAACTCTGCATATTCCATTTAATCCTATATTTATAGCTTCCTTAATAGTTTTTCCGCGCCATTTTTGGGAACAGAGCTCAATTAAATGCTTATTAATAGGCGACAACTCAAATTTGGAATACGTTTATTGCATTTTGTTGTTCAGTTGGAAACACGAAGTATTGAAACATTTTTTTTTCGTTAGTTTTTAGTGTGCCTATCGAATAATTGATTCTCGTGTATATGCGTGCTTTAGTGCAGAAATAATCAAGTAGTGTTCTAAAATTTATTTCAAAAAAATTACCGAAAACGCTATTATAACTTTAAAGACACTAACTTGACCTGATATAAGCATTAGGGATAATGTAAAGGACAGTCAGCCTCGGACTTTACGACTTACGTGTACTGTTACGCGTTTATAGACTGTGTCATTTCGAAAATAATGGTCCATATGAAGATTAGAATCACCGAGGATCCTGAACGATGGGTAGGTGTACAAGTTGCGTATTTTATTATATTTGAACTAGGGGCAAACGTCTAGAAGCGGCAACGTCGCTGAATTCTCCATAGCGGGTATTCCCCAATCTACAAGCATAAAATACAGTAATAAATAAAACATATAATATCTGAAATGCATAGATTGATTTTTAAATAATAATAATATAGTTAGATCCGGTCTTATCGTGCGGGTCCAAAGGTAACATTTTTCATTAAATGTCCTTCCTTTGACATATTTTACTTGCACAATCTGCCACGAATGAAGTTTTTACTGAAAATTGTGACCTTTGGACCCGCACGATAAGATCGCTTTTGACTATAATAATAAGACATATCATAATAAATTTTCTGCCTAAAATACATAACAAAGCTGTGGTAAATAAATATACATTTTATGCAATTATTTCTGCCACAAATATCGATCTCCTACAGAGCCCGACACTTTTATGCATTGCTTTTTAAAAGTTTTTTGCTGTTTTTACTAGTTTTTGCTGTTTTTTTTTTAGTCTCCCAATAGTTCAGTCTCTCAGTTAAGCTCCTAGAAGTACTGTGTTTGCTGTTTATTACTGCTCTTCTGTCTTTTTCGTATTGTTTTGTTTTGACAATAAAAACACTGTAAAACATTAAAAAAAAGCGGCAAATCGTATAAAAGAACAAAAACAGTGAAATAGTGAAAGACACTGTAGGGATAGGGATTTGAGTTAGAACATATGAATAATAATTTGTAATTTGACTGCTCGTTACTGTGAATGTATATACTCTCTCATCAAGAGAGTCTAAACCGAGCAAAAACAGAGTAGAGCTGTTTTTTTGCCGTTTGTATGTCTGTACTTCATATTATTCACATGTTCTCCTGCCCTTACAAAACCTCATAGTATACACACACGCTGTTTTTACATTTTGCACTGTTTTTGCTGCCCCTACAGAAGAAACCAAACAGACAAGCGATAAAAACAGCAAAATCGTTAAAACGGCGAAAAATAGTGCAGTGCTGTTTATTCTGTTTTTGACTGTCCTCGTATGTATTCGTTATTATTCATCGATTCTGCTATTCCTGCAAAACCTGCTGCCACATCACTGTTAATTACTTTTTTCTATTTTTTAATATTTTAACTCAAAAAGAGAGACAAAGAGTGACATACAGACAAATAGGTAGAATGAAGTAAAAACAGTATAAATCAGTAAAACATTTAAGACAGTATCTACAGTGCTGTTTATGGTGCATACCCTATTGAGCCTTTATCATCGCACTGTTTTAATTTTTTTTCTATTTTTCAGCGTCTCGATAGGAGACTAAGTAAATACAGAAACAGTAAAAGCCAGTACAAAGCAGCAAAGGTAGTTTAAAAGACACTGCGAAACAACAAAAACAGAAAAAAAGTAAAAATCAGCAAAACAGTAAAACCATCTCTTTAGTCTGTTTCATTAATCAATACCACCTCCCCGGGTGCCTAAAAATTTTCGAAAAAATGGGAAAAAATTTAAAAACGTAAAAAATTGTTCGGAAAGTTAATAAAAGTATTATAAAACGAAATAAGAAAAATAAAATTAATAAAAAAAGAGTTAGAGAAACGCGGTTTTCGGCGAAAAAGAGGCGAAGGAGTTCAGCTACAAGGTCGTGGATGGCAAAAATGGATAGAAAAAAATGCTTTATGAAAAAAAACATTTTTGAAAAAATGTGATAAAACTGAAAAAAACGTAAGACAATGTTCAGAAAGTTAATAAAAGTATTATAAAATAAGAATAAAATAATAAAAAAAGATTGTTCGGAAAGTTAGTAAAAGTATTATAA
>MU191227.1:0-34376 GCA_016904865.1 Pissodes strobi | reverse complement strand
ACAAAACATTCTTAATATTATTTTTATTATAAATTATTAATTGATTAAGCCTAGGGTTGAGGACCTACCTATTTGACTTCTCCACTAAAAGTTGGCTATTGACTTACTAAGAAGTGATCGTTTATTATGCCAACTCCAAACTTGTCACCGCCAAATGATAATCAGATACACATGTGGGTATAATATTTCCCCTGTTTATGCAGCAATAGTCAATTCCAATAAGGACAAAAAACAGTATATATTTCTAGTATGGTCGTGGACCTATTTAATTAAAATTGCTATCATGGACTGACTCCTTATTGTCTGCAAAATAGCTGTATATTTTACAGGGTGTTAGTTTGTTTTGATTAAAATATCACCCGCAGACTATTGTCTGAAAAATAGCTGTATACTTTACAGACTGTTAGCTGTTTTCACTAAAATATTACCCGCAGACTATTGTCTGCAACATAGCTGCACACCTTACAGGGTGTTATGGCAAAACATATTTGGCATTAAGGCCGTGGGCCATATTTTCTGAGGGATAGCCGTGGGCTATTCAGTAAATTCTATCATCACTTGAGCGATTAAAAGGCTGTGAGCCAACAGTATATATTTTAATATGGTCGTGGACCTATTTAATTAAGATTGCAATCATGGACTCTTTATTGTCTGCAAAATAGCTGCATACTTTACAGGGTGTAAATTGTTTTGACTAAATTATCTCCTGTAGACTATTGTCTGCAAAACAGCTGTATACTTTACAGGGTGTTAGTTATTTGACTAAATATCTCCCGCACATTATTTTGTGCAAATTTAATTATTTGCAAAAGTTCGTACAACACCAATTGGGGCATGGGCCAACAGCTGTAGGAGCAGTTAGCTAACAACACCAACCATTTGTCATGCTTGGCTGATGCACTTTACTGTTTTGCTATATGCATAATGCTCCTAAATGATTTAGGATTTATTATAAATACAGAAAAAGTCAGTTAATACCAACATAAAAATAACACCTAGGATACTTAGGACTTAATTCAGAATACCGTTTCCTCGACCGTTTCTTTACCTCTTAAGAAAATAAATTCAATAAAAGAGGCAATTTAAAAAATATGTTAACAAGTCAGGTACTACAATTCGAGATTTTGCAAAAATTATTGGTGTTCTGGTAGCAGCGACTCCTGCCGTTCCTCGGAGTCGTCGTCGTATCAAAAGACAAGCCTTAAAAGGAAAGTCGTACAATGATAGAAGATTAATTTCAAAAGATA
Source organism: Pissodes strobi (assembly GCA_016904865.1). Classification (NCBI taxonomy): domain Eukaryota; kingdom Metazoa; phylum Arthropoda; class Insecta; order Coleoptera; family Curculionidae; genus Pissodes; species Pissodes strobi. Next base: position 33,129 of record MU191227.1, on the reverse strand, counting down.
CAAAACAAATTATCTGCTGGTGGATAGACAATCTGGAATATACTGTAAATATGAAGCCTAGTACGTTTTCATTGGAATTTTGTTTTTTTTCTTATGCGTCTGCGTCTCCTACATGCGAAGTTTGGGAAGAAGCCAACAATCTTAGCATATTAATTACCTTGAAATTAAAGCTGCTTGTCATGGCTCGAAATTAAAGTTGCTTGTCATGGCTTACAATTATTTATTAAATCAAATGAAAATATTTTCTTACTTAGAATCGATAATAAGACGGCAATATCCTGCATTAATCGTGGGGGAAGCGTAAAATATCGAAACTTAACCAATATAACCTTTCAAGTTTTAGGCTGGTGTGAACAAAACGTATAACACTCTTTTCATCTTATATCGCTTCAAAAGAAAAAAGGAAGCCGATAAGGCATCTAGACAAACTTCCGTTGAATACGAACTAAACAAGCAGGTATATCAGAAAATAATAAGCGGTCAGATTTATTTCCAACTTATAATGCAAAATGCAATAAATATATTTCCTGGTTTCCGGATCCAACCTCCACAGCAGTCGATGCATTTACAATTTCTTGGCATGATGAGTATTTTTACGCTTTTTCCTGGTTTTCTATGATATTTAATGCTTTAGATAAAACTATACAGCCACCGGAATATTGGTAGTACCTGCGTGGCTATTACAACCCTGGTATACCTTGTTTCTTAGTTTATTAGTTGGGAAACCGTTGACTTCTAAATCGAGTAAAAATTGGTTACTCTCTATAGAGACTCTCATCTCTTATACAGCAAAATTTTCCTGGTGGCAAGGAAACTGTCTGAGAAGCATTTCTTCAAAGAAGCATTTCCGGTCACGCCATCCCAATAATGTTTGCATCCATCTCAGAAGGAACTTGGAAGCAGTACAATGTTGTGATTTTAAAATTGGTTTACTTGTTCTTGTGTTGATAAAACACCAGCTTTTAGTATTTTTACTTTATGTATTTATAATAATGCAACGATATATAATATATATCTAACAACAACACTGTCAACGTCGTCCTACTGTCTAAACTGCTGCTAACTTAATAGTAATAACATAGGCGTACCTATAAATATTTTTGTTAAAACAAATTGTTAATTAATATTTAACATACAACGCTTGTGTTGATATTATAATTTCTGTAACAGCAAAATTTCGATGTCTTTACTTATATTTTAAACATTTATCTGGACTTTTTAGTTCGCGAAGTAGACAAAGGAGCTTCTTAAGTCTTGATAAGTACCTATAGATAATTTTATGTTTCACCGCCTAATAGGGATTAAAATATAATAAAAAGATTTTTTATTTTAATACCGGTCCAAAACGCGTCGAAAGGAATAGGAGGGAGACTATCAATCAAAATTACGATATTACTATCGCCCTCTATCCAAAGGCTAGTATAATAAAAATATTTTTATAGAAAGCGATTTAGAAATAATACGCATACAATTCTAATTGCAGCTCCACCAATGTATAAAAAATCTAACTTCTATCGAAATCTCACCCAATTACCGAATCCAAATTGCATGTAGAAATTTGCATAAAAATCACTTTGTAATATAAAAATCTTAAAATATGAAAAACCATGTAGCGAGTATTTCGTTACAAGCTATTATACCTAGGAACACACTGATTGATAACTTCATGCAGTTTGTCACAAAGTAAAGCACAAGCACTCTCAACAAGCAGTTCATTAGAAAGAAATGATCAATCCAAGTCTCGAAATATATCATGCATTAGGGGAAAATTAGCTTTTCTAAAGTTTAAATTATTTTCAAAACCAAGAGGAAAGTCATGTTTTTTACTTGTAGAACTAGTAAATTGAAGCGTTAGGGAAATCGCAGGATGATGATCATCCTCTTGGACTAATACATCCAGGGGCACTCAACCACACACTCTCTATTGTTATGTAATACTAAATCCAGAATTCTGTTATTTTTATTTCTAACAAAGTTACCCTGCAAAAGATTCATAGACACTAACAAATTATTCAGTAATCTGCACTGATTTTCATCACCAGTATCCAAGAACTCAGAATAAGTAGATATCTTAAAATCCCCCAAAATACATACACCACGATCATCAAACAGTCACAACTAATGCATTAAAATCTGTCCAGTGATACAATAAAATCAAAAATATTCTCACGTAAATCAGAAGTCACGGGGGGGCGGTATATAAATTACCAGAAACAAAATAGTACCATAAATAAAACTTGCCTTTATTGCCAAAATATCAATCTGAGGAAGTAACTCGCCTTTGTTAATATTTATTATGGACGACTTATTACGACGGTGAATAGCTAAAAAGTTGTTATGGTTAGCTTTGTAAATGAGATTTTTATCTTTTTATAATAAAGCTTTTTTTGACTTTGACTTTGACTTTGACTAATAAAACCCCACCACCCCTGCTACACTTAGATAATTCCGATATTACGCTTGTCAATTCAATTGGGTAGCTTTTTAAAAACGCCACTTGTGTTACAGCAATCGCGTACCCAGCAATTTTTAATGTAGTTTAAGTAGTGGCCGAGAGTTGGGAAGTTTAGTTCACTTTACTGATTTCCATCTTTCAATCTCGTTCACTAAAATGATTGCTTCCAAAGACTAGTTCGTTAAGGTCATTTAGTTCACTGATCAACGATGAATGATCATGAACGTTAAAAAGCAATTTCAATTTTCAATATAGAATTTCTAGTTCATTACGTGACTTTTGACCTGCTAATGCTAAACGAAGTAAATGTAGATATTAAATTGAATGAGATTGAAAGAAAGTCAAGCAATTTTGACACAAATAGGAAATAGTACAATAGTACCTATAAATAAAAATTTAATAGTTGTTATAAAGTAATAAATAAATAAATTTATTGGCCAGGAAAAATTAAAAATATTCTTATAAAGATCGTATTTTAAATAGAAAAACGTAACAGTTAAACACAACATAAAGCGGATTTTCTATAGAAAAATATTTTTAATACAAATCGTAATTTGAAAAATAAACTTAAAACAAAACAACACAAAATAGTTTTTCCTATAAATTATAAGTTTTTTTAATAAAAATCGAAATATTAATAAAAATAAACTCAAAGCAAACAAAATAGTTGAATGGGCCGGGTTTTTATCTCTGTCGATCGGTGCGAAAAGCCTTGGCTATTTATTTCCCTAGGTCATATATTAGTATATATGATCGGGAGCTATTTCGTTTTTCGTTCATTCGTTTTCATTCTCACTCTTCGGTCATCGGTTTAGTTCAACTGATCCAATCATTTCGAATCAGCTGATTGAAACGTTTAGTTCACACCCGGGATTCAATCTTTTGACCTAGTTCGGTCCTGAACTATACAACACTATGTGGCCTGCTGGTAAAAGTTGAGGCCCTCCAGTAAAACCCTGAAATAACCCAGTGCGCATTAGACAAAGCCCCATTACTTTAATAACAACCATAGCCCCTCCCCTTGCATAAATATATCTTCTTTATAAACAAATTCCCCCAGAAAAAACCATGGACTTGCACTATCAGCAAATAAAAGAGATACTAAGGTTCAGACAACTTGAATATAAAAAAGATAGGTATGAATCACTCCTAAAAGAAAATATAAACCTCCCCATACGATCAAATTTAAAGTTACATTAAAATAAAAATTCGAATAAGATAAAATGGAGATCGAGAAAAGATTAGATAACATATGGGACGCAAGGGCAAATGGCGGACCATGCTCAAAAAAGGTAACGAAATAAAGCAATTAAATCATTAATTTAGGAGAAAAAACTATAGCAATAATTACCTCGTTAGTGTGTGTGAGGGCTAAGGAAAATTCGACGGTCTCGGTCTTATATGACGAACGTGGAAAGCCTCTAGAAATAATGGGGAAAAAACCGTTAGCGTCATGGCGTCCACGCGCTTCAAAAGCAATAGAAAAAAAATAATTTCAGAGAAAAAGGTTACCTACTACAGACAGCAGTATTTAGATCCCGATTAATCGGTCGTGTCAAAACACAAACAGAGAATCAACCCAATATATCCCCAAAGAAAGGGTATAATTAAATCACAATAAAATGTTGAGTCTCTACGACTGATAGGGCATACCAGCAAACCTTCTCTTCGCCTCTATGGGTATTTTAGAAGAGCCAAATCCTCAATGTTCAGTCAATTTGTCTCTTTCACTTCTACGAGATTAGAGGGGGGGAAAATTGTAGGGCGGAGAAAATGTCTAACGAAACTAATAATTCGATACGAGGAATAATTCTAAGATAATAAGCGACTGAGTTCTCGTTTTTTAGACGGCAGAAGCCAGAACTAATGCATTAAAATCAAGTGATTCAAGAAATACTAGAGAATGTTCCCGAACAAAACGATAAACTTTTTAAAATGTAAATCGACACCTGGCATTTATATCAACTAATGCATTAAAATCAAGTGATTCAAGAAATACCAGAGAATATTCCCTAACAAAACGATAAACATTTAAAATGTAAATCGACAGCTGGCATTTATAATAAATAACACATTCCTATTACTCGGAACGAACAAGCGAACATTACAAAAACTGCAACGTGCCGTGTGAAGAGATAAAGATATTTAATAGGAGAGGTCCCAAAACGATCTAACGATCTCCGGAATGGCAATTAGTGTTCAGCAACCCAGGGATTCCCAAAAGGTTATGAAATATTCACACCGTCAGTAAAATATGGATCGACGAATCTACCGAGATTTTACAGTAGGCTTTATTAACACAATTCTTAAAAATATAGAAAGGTTTGCTGGCTGCTCCACGATAATGTAATATAAATCAAGCCAAGCTATTTTAATAACACTGTGCTTCGCTTATCAACTAAAATAAACATAGTCACAACGTGTTATAAATGCTAATAAAAATATATCGTTAACCCATATTTAGAATAGAGTTAATTTACATTAAGAAATTCGGCAATTTCAAGCGTATTAACAGCAAATCGAATCAATAAATTTAGAATTAATAAATAAATAAGTGCAAAATACAGCATCTTTTACCCTAAATGCGGCATATAAATGAAATTTTAAAAATGTTTAACATTGGCAAAATCGGACTGTTACAACTTGCATATTGGTTATGAATAAATTGAATTAAATTCAAATATCTTTTAGTTTGATATATCAACACTAAAATCACACTCGGGAGGTCTAATGGCAGAGCAATTACTAAAATTCAATAGGTTGGAGTTGAAAAGACAGTTTGAAAATGAAGAATCAAGAAAAAAATTAATTGAGGATGTCAAAGATTTGGCCAAGAAACATTTAGAAACCAGGTATTTATGTAAATAATTTTTGTTTGGATGTATGATTTATATATATGACTCATAATTGAAAAGAGATAAATATTAGTTTCTAACATCTAAAATTACAAATTTTTTATGCCAAAAGCTATCAGAATTAAACAATAGGCTCATTTTCAATTTTTCAAAAATAATTTTATTCATAAGGCCTTGACTAATTAAATTGATATAACCAAAAATCTGATTTTTTTTGAGAAGTCTAAATCGGTGAAACTAAATAACATTGTAAAGGAGTGACGTCATAATATATGAAGGTCGCATGGGAAATATATATATCTATGACAGTGAGAGAAACGTCAGCATTTTCGCGGCGTGGGTCGCGGCCTAGCAACAGCACATGATCCTATTTTATTGTGTCACATCCCCGATCGAGACGCGCTTCGAATTCTGCGCAAGAATCGTTTAACGGATTGATTTAAAATTTTGAATATGGCTTATTTTTATGAAGTATTTTGGGTAGATAATAGAAATTTAATTGTTTTTTTTTTAAGTGAACCTATTCAGCCGACATGTTTATATTCCTTTTTTTTGACAAGCGTATGTATTGGCATTTTGCACATTATTATTGGACACTGGAAATTGATGATTTGATAATATTTTTCTACTCCCAATAGGAATTCATCTGCGTTTGTTTGGTCCCGTTTTCTAACCTCCTAACTTTCCTGGAGTGGGCTCTTCAGTTCCAAAATGTGTATTCAGTTTAGTCCATCCTTTGATATCTGTGGTCAGGTGGCTTGCTGCTATTTTAATCTCTTGCGCATATTGATACCTGAGGTAATCCAAATCTCTCTTAGAGTTCCTCATTGAAGAGGAACTTCAGTATTCCAGCTTGGGTATTAGAGGATTTCCCTGTAATTAGAATAGAAAATGGATGTGTACAGTCAAAGAGTCCTTAGCACGTTCCATTTCGAAAATCTATGACGGAGTGCCTTGCTGCAGATTGTTAAATCTATAACAGTGTGGTGCGCTGCGTTTGCACCACATCATATCATTAAAGATACCACTCCATAAGTGCAGCAAACCACAATAGTGATTCAATATCAATATCTTAGTTAATGGTAAACTTCACTGCAACTAGGTCTTTTAGCATCTGCGCTAAGTCGTCCAGAATTTCTGTTTTAATGCCATGTTTATATCGTGCACTTTTTACGCTTTCTACGTAGGAGTTTGAGGTTATAAAAATGTTTCTGATTATTCTGAATATATTGATACTCTTCGGAGTTTTCGGTCCAGGTGCTAGGGCAGAGACAACAATGAGACACTCAACTATGTGTTAAAATAATATACCATTCTATGCTCTGTCTTTGTCTCGCATGATAAAAGGTGAACGTAGATGGCGCTGGGGAATTTTCCCGCAAAAATTTGAAATGATTATTGCATTTTATGTTACTTTATTAAATAGCATTCAATTCTATTTCTATTGGAAGAGTTAGTGCGCACTGAGTGTATTTTCGTCTATGTTTACTGATGTTGGTTAAATAGAAATACACTCAGTGCACACTAACTCTTCCAATAAAAATCGCTAAAATTATTTATTAATGTTTATATTATATAATTAAAAACCAACCTAGGGATATAATGTGAGTGCACATATTTTTTGGTGTATTTTATTGTTGACAATATTCTATATATTTTTAATAAATTAAATTAACATAACTCTAATGTAAATCTACTTTTCAGCAAAAATATAAGTAAATTGTAAAAATTTTTATTTTTTATGTATTTTACAAATGCCATTTAATGTGAGACTGCAACAAAGGATCGCAGTAGTTTGTAGCATCTCGGACGTCGCATAAATATAGTTAGAGCACCATCAAAAGTCCACCGTCTCCCTTTTGCTGATTTGCTTCTAAACCACCGTATCTGTGACACCATAAAATCTGCTGTAAGAGATGGCATATCCTTAAACAAATTTCGTACAGCATTTGAATCTGCCAGATTTGACAAGGATTTTGGATTTTGCTGCTTCGTTCTAAAAAATATAATATTGAAATCTAAATGAAATATCATCTTTCAAAAAAATACCTAACCACTTTCAAATTTAATATAGCTGTCTACTATACACAGTTTTGAGAAAATGCTTTTATAATTTTTATTACCAACTGTTTCAGATTCGATCTTGGTCGATTTTCTAAACAAACAAAGAATGCTCATAGGCACTAAAATTTACAATAGGGGCTAGTTCTAAAGGGAATTTGTAAATAAAACAAAAACCTTTAGCATTATATGAAAATTTTAATGTTATTTTACCTGAAAACAACTGAAAGCTCATAAATAAACAAAATATAAACATTAAATCATTGTATGTAGTTTAGGGCTATGATATGGACAATATCAGTCGATGCTAGGTATCGACCTTGCAGAATATTACAAGAAATTTAGCTTTAAAAGTTAAAGCAGTGCATAAATAATTGTAAACCTGAACAAGTATATGATTATAAACACTGTCTTGCAGCTAAGTACAGTTAAATGTTTGTTAAAGTTCCTGCGGAACTGCTCAGGGTGAGCCCGATTAGCTGAAATAACTTTGAGATGACACACAGTAATATACAAGCAATAATAACAGGATAAATATTACCTTAATGTCCACCGATAAGCTACTATACAGGGTGCTACAAATTCGTTTCTTTGTATGGGTATCTCGAAAACCGTAAGAGATACGAGGTCGATTAAATTAGGGCAAAGTTGCGCAATTTAAGGGTGATTGACATGCCGTCGAGAAATTTAGAAAATTCCGTCTACTTCCGGAGATATCCGTAAAAAACCGAAAATCATCTATTTTATTTTTATATTTTCCTGCCTTTCTTTGAAGAGATAAAGTAAAATAAATGTCACATTCTTATTGCCACTTTTTCTCCTCTACAAGCTGGCGGTATCAAATTTTAAATCCGACGTTTCGCTTTCGGGCCCCCTTCATCAACTTCATTTTTTTAAGTACGGACCTGGAATTTTTAATTACTTTTTAAAAAGCCTTCGGTCTCCTAAAACCAACGATGTATCGCACTTATCAATAAATCAACAAATTTAGATTTTTTCCATAAGAGATAATGTGTTAGACAGAGATGGGGCGATCTTTTCCGACCCGATTTTACTTATGACAATATTTGTTACCACTATCGGACAAGTGTGATACATAGTTGGTTTTGGGAGACCATTAAAAATTAGATAAAAAATCCAGGTCCATACTTAAAAAAATTAAGTTGATGAAAGGGGCCCGAGAGCGAAACGTCGGATTTAAAATTTGATACCGCCAGCTTGTAGAGGAGAAAAAGTGGCAATAAGAATGTGACATTTATTTTACTTTATCTCTTCAAACAAAGGCAGGAAAAATAAAAATAAAATAGTTGATTTTCGGTTTTTTACGGATATCTCCGGAAGTAGATGGAATTTTCTAAATTTCTCGACGGCATGTCAATCACCCTTAAATTGCGCAACTTTGCCCCAATTTGACCGACCTCGAATCTCTTACGGTTTTTGAGATACCCATACAAAGAAACGAATTTGTAGCACCCTGTATACACTATATTCACCAATTTTATTGACGAGCAACGTTCAATCGTTCAGCAGCTTATCTTCCAGCACATGGGAAAGTCACTTAAAATACTTACTAAGTCTCTGTTGTAGCTTCTATATACAATGTAGTTCAATTTCTTGCAAATCAGAATGAGTCGATTGATAGTAGATTGATATGTTATGCAGCTATATGCATAATGGCATGACATGGATGCCTTTGTGAAATGCGGTTTTTATACACGCAAACATGGATACTGAAAGCGTTAGGCAGGTCGCATAGGTAGGGGAAATAGCATTTGTGATAATTTTTATATTATAATAATGCATAGAGTGGAATGAACCCCCATGGACGATTGCCATGGGGACGCTTAATACCTCGTTCGGTGCAGCGTTTGTGATTGTAAACGTGTGAGTTTACTTACTTGGGGTTCGAGACAAGACTCGATTGAACTGAACTCCCACGGGCGATTGCCATGGGGACGCTTAATACCTCGCCCGGTACAGCGTCTTAGTTGCGAGAGAGATGGCTGGGTGCCAAGAAATATCTTTACGTGTAGGCTTGAGACGACGACGACATGTCGCAATGGCAGGATACCACAATGTCACTTGAATAGTTCTTGAGAGATTAGGGGATCTCAACACGTAAAACTACATTCCCAGCTCCTGCCATATTCTTGACCCAAAACATTTTTAGACATTATTTAAATGGCATGTGCTATCTATTTGTGGTAATGTGTCATTGGTGCAACACTAATACGGTTGACCTTTGACAGCTTTGAATGTACTTCGAAATATCTGTAAGCACTTGATGTCACGTTTTAAATTTTTCGAACGCCTGACATACCAGTCAATAAGCATGTCATCAACAACACCATGTGTATTCCTAGGCATATTCATAGATATTTTTCTTACTGGTGGCCGTATTCTGCATTCAGAGAATAAAATAAAGACAATGTTTCTTACTAACATTTTTAAGTAAAAAATTGCAGACATCTGAATGCCTGTACGAGCCCTAACATCTCTACGTTCATTGTTCAGATTCTGAACAATGAACCAAGAGATGTTAGGGCTCCTACAGGCTCTTATTGTAGCATTCTTTCTTTACTTATTGGTGAATACATAAATAATTACAAAAATTGCTGCCAACTTTATTACATCAGGTATTTTCTTCAATTATGACTATTTAGGCCTCAATTTGAGCGGATTGTTCATCTCTAGGCTCATCTAACAGTGCTTTTCTATTTTGCCTAATTAAATGAGTTTGTAAAGTAACAACTTACCTTTCAAGATTTGCAGGAAACTAGAACAATTTTCCTATTTCTTTCTCACTAGCACCACACACTATACACCTTCGCTTCGCTTCCCATTATTTGGCGGCAAGGCATTATTTGGAGGATTCTTTGTTGAAGACCTTATTGTCTCTTTTTGAAATAAAGATGGGACTCTGAATGGAATATTTTCAGCCTGGCAAATAAAAACAGTGCAGGGAGAAAGGCTTTCCACTAAGAGCTTTCTAGATTTTGGGTCCCAAATCGGCCAAATCTAGAAAAATCGTTATTGAAAATTTACCTAAATAAACATACTAAAAAGCAGTATACCTACGGGGAGGATAAATTGTCTAAAAATCACTTAATAAAGTCACAAAATAGAAACAACAACTCAAAATAAATATGTATTAAAAAATGGCCGATTCATCATCCATCAGACAAGTTTTTCCGCAGCGTTGCTATTATCTTACTACTTCTGTCACTTGCTCTTTGCTTGCGTTAGATAAGAGTAAAAAATAATTATTTTACTGGGCTATATTGGGATGTGTTACATTTGCAATTGTTGTATTTTTAGTTCTTAGCGCCACCTTTCATCATGCCAGAAAAGAATGGGTTAATACAGAATCAATGTAATAGATACAATAGGAATTGAGTGTCTCATTGTTGTCTCTGGCTAGGGTATAAATTAATAGACTAGTTCAATTTGTTGACTCTGAAGCTTAAATGCATTAATAATGAAATAAACTTGCCAAGCAAAAGCAACTTAATTATCTGCCAATATCTGTGAATTAAAGCGAACGTGATCTATAGTCGATTTAAATATGATAGTTCAACATTTCTGGACCGCCTTGTCCCAGATAAATCCACACCAGATGCGAAACCTCCCGCCTAACGCATGAAACAAGAATTTGTTTAAAGCTCCGCCTTCTTGGGATGGCCAGGCATCCCAAGAAATAGTCAGGGCAAGCTCTAGTGTGATTCTAAACGCGTGCCACGCGAGTCTTTTGGTTTAGTCCGAGAGCGTTACGAAAAATAATTAATCTTTATTTTATTTTTGTTAAAAATGCCTGGTTATAAGTGCCTTTATTTGAATTGTTCTACTAGACGCGGTGGCGAAAAATCATTATTTAAATTACTCCCGCGATCCTGAAAGGTATAAATGTTGTTTAATGCACATTCCAGCACACTTATATCCAAAATTATTGCATATTCTAAAATCGAATGAGCACGAAATTCAATTAAATCTGAAAACTGGCAGATACAATGTTATAGTTAAATCTTTTTTAAATCCAACTAATGTTATACAGTGTCCGCCAGAATATTGGCTACATATGGGAAATTTTTCTATTATTATGATAGCGGAACTTTTGTTTTAACCAATCAATTCTGCATGTCTGACAATCTAAAAATGCATTTTAACATTGAAAATGTTTCTGTTCTCCTAGTATAGGGCCTCAAATAGTCAAAAAGTGCATGCTACATTTGCCACATGCATGACGTCATACGCGTGATAGATCGTGTTAGTTTGCATATTTAAACCTAAATTTGATTGTAACGCATCGGAATCGGTTCAAATGACAAATAAATTGGAACTAACTGAAACTAACCGAAAGTTTATTGAACGACTAACCAAAACTAACCAAAACACCAAAATGGGCTTAAACGTATCGGAACAGGTTACAAAAATTAAAGTAAGTTGAAACTAATCAAAACGAACCAAATTTTGGCGACTAACCAAAACTAACCGAAAACATTAAATTTGATTATAACGTGTCGGAACCGGTTCAAATAACTAAAATAAATTGGAACTAACCAAAAGTTGATTAGACCACTAGCCAAAATTAACCTAACCATAAGCGCCAAAATGGACTAAAACCTATAGTGTAATCTACTAAAATGCATAAGCTACTAAACAAATATCACCCTGTCGCAAGTTTGAACTTGAACTTGAAGATTGTTATATAAACATTAAAGGCAAACTATAAACAACGCGAGCAATCAACGGGAGCGACTTTGAACCTTATGCATGCAATGATCATCACTTTGTTTTATATAAATACGCTACCGAATCCTCAGTTCGGCAGACATTGATCTCACCTCCAGCTCCCAAGGTTAGTCATTTGACGACTGCCTTCTGGGTTCTATCCGCTCCTAGAGTTAGTCATACGACTGCTTTAGGTTCAATTCCTTTCCTACCCAACCTGGTACCGGTTAGCCACTTGACGACTGCTAGGACCAGGGGTTGCACAACCTCCATAGTAAAGTCTTGACAAGAAGTTTGTCAGAGTGTTGAGAAAGACAAGTGTCTAAATAGTCAGTTAAAAAGTTTAGTGAAAGCTCTTAGTGCTCTTAAATAAAACCCAGCTCTTAAGAAAAACTATAAATTATAAGACAGTAAACAAAGACCTATGAACAATACCTCAAATCGAGAAAACATGCGCACCGTAGTAATCGGGTATAATAGAATCTCATTTTCTCTGACCAATAATTGTTGTTAAAGTTTTATCGTTAATACATTGTTATTGTTATAAACTAAACGCGCTTACTTTATCATCTCTTCTTACCCCACGTGACGCGATCCCGGTCTACCTCAGTTACCCCCCGGCACGCTAAACAAGGCGTGTCCTCACGAGTAGAACATCCAGTGGAAGAGTAAAGGAAGCATTGAGACCCCGTCATTGTACTAATCGCGACGAGGCCCTTCTCTGAGAAGTTATTCTTTAAATAAACGAGCTACCCCTTAAATTACTCGTGACACGTGGTGGAGGCGCCGAAGCTACCCCTAACACGTGGTGGATATAAAATTATAATACAATTAACAAAGAACTTTATAAACAGTACCTCTCGCTCTCAAATCATGCGCGACCTAGTACTCGGGTACAAGTCGCCATCTTATTACATTTTTTGACAAGAGACATCGTGAACATTTTATCGTAAAGTCGTTTCGCAATAGACGACGTCATTGATATTAGAACCACGTGGTAGAGACATGCCGTAATTTACGTTAGAAAAATGATACGTCAAGAAAAACAATTAAATTATAATTGAAAAATTCAAATCACGCGCCTGTAATCATTCGCGCAGTGTTGTAGGGCAAATAAAACTAATGAAACTCAAACATTTTTATTTACAATATAAGGCAATTTTTAAACTACGCGCGTTCAAGCTATGTCCATTGCTGCATACACGTCGCCATCTTGCGGCGGACGCTACAAGCTGTAAGGTCATTGAATCCATGCGCCACCGCTAGTTGGGAAAGGTCAAGAATAGAACCGCATGGTGTGACCAAGGCCAGGTCCGTATCTGCAAGAAAAAAGATAATAAATTAAATACAACTGCTTGTTAAATTAAAATGGAGCAATACAACAGATTTGTATAGGAGAAACTAAAGGAAACAATGGAGCAAGAAGCATGAGAAATTAGTGAAGATGACAAGGATAAGAAAAATAAAATTATGTATGGAACAAGTACGCAAATAAAATAAGAAACTAAAGAAGAAACAAGCAAAAACAAAAATGGGAGGTGGGATCAAAGTCTCAATGTAAATAAAAGTTGTACATAGTGAAACATAAATAAGCATGATATATATCCAAGTGTTATTAAGACAAATATATAGATAAAAACACTTAGGAGATTAAGGAACTATATATAAATAGACAACTATGCACATAGCATAGTATATAGGAGGTATGAAGAAAAAAGAAGCTAGAATAAGTCGTGTTAAGTGAATATTAGTGAGAAGAGCAGTAAACTATGTATGCAAAATAAATAGGTGAAAATAAGGTGAAGATATTCATAATAAAGCACAAGTAAATGGCCCAGTTGCAGGATTATCGTATTCGAGAAAAGCAGGAAAACTGAGTTGCCATTAATATTGTGTATTGAGAGTATATACAGGAGGAATATATGTGTATACGAGGAAGTATTATAAAGTAAAGTGTTGTCCGGCCTAAAAAAGACTGCCACGACGGATTATCTAAATTTAGGCATCGGAAAGTTGAGCATATACGGGCTGAAGTATAGCTGGCTGACGTAAGGAGGTTAAGCATACAATTTTGGTACCGCAGAAGCTCAGATAAAATGTTTACATAAGCAAGAAATGTTTACGTAAAGCATGAAGAATATAAGAGAAGCATACATAAGTTGAAAAGTTGTTTATGTAATGTGGGAAGAAATAATATAGAAGAAGATGTTTTAAGAAGAAGCATACATAGTGAGGCAATATATAAGCAAAAGTTGCGTATGTTTAGCATACATAAGGTGAAATAATGGAGAAATGTTTAAGCAAAAGATGTTTACATAATGTGTTTAAAAGAGAGCATGCATGGATATATAAATAATATAATGTCTTATATTTTGTATATAAAGCTTGTCACATAATGAAGCTTAGATAGATAAGCATAAATACATAGATAGTTAACTTATCACTGCCTCGTGATAAATAAGGAAATAATGTAATAACTAGTCCCGTAATCATAAGTATGGATATGCAGAGAATAAAGCGTTCACATAAAGTATGGAAAAAGAGTTGCATACATAAGGTGAAAACATTCGAGAAATAATAAGGGAAAGTGGTTGAGAAGCATGCAGAAGTTGAAATAATTGAGGAAATATATAAAGATATGTATATAATACGAGTTTAAAAATAAAGCATACATATTTAAGAGAGTAGTAAATACGGAAGAGATAGAATAAAGTACAGATTAAGTAAAGAATAAGGAAACCTAAGATATGGGAATATAGTATAAAGAAATTAGAATAGATATAGGCGTATAGAGAAACAATGTATATATATATATATATCAGAAAGAATTAAATATCAATTTACCAATTTACCAGATCCTTGTGAGTTTGGTTCAATCGTATCAGAAGGTACAGATGTGCCCAGACGCCAACAGTCCCTCGAGTATTCAGAAACCAGTGCAAATAACTATCCAGTAATGGGTTACGACAGAAGTATCCAAGGACTGCAAGAATCCAGACCTAAAAAGCGAAGAAATACAAGAAAAATGCAACAAAAAAAAAGATGAGAAAAGAGCATTACAATCTCAAAAGATATCTAAATATTGTGAGATATTTGGAGTCAGATATAAATTATAACACAACAATGAAAACAGCAGCAGCAGGACATGCAATATCTGGCAGAAACTGAAAATAATTATCAAAGAACGCGACAACAAACATGAATAAAACTAAATATAAGCAATAAAATCTAGCGACTTACCTACAGTTGTAGAAAGAAGACGTGAGGATCCAGTAGTTATGTCGAAAACCATTCCATGGACAGACTGGGGAAAACTGGAACATGTGGTGCCACAGCAGCCAGCAATGTTAGTTCAGCCAGACCATAAGCCATTAAGTTCGAGGGACTCTTATTATTCCTATTCCATGCTTCCGTAATCTATAAAAGCTATAATTAATCTTCACATAACCACTTCCATGTTAAACTAGCAGTAATACACGTCATCTACAGCTTGGAATGGAATAAATGATCATTGGTAAAATTTTTCTTGTCAACATTCTAGCCCCACATGGAGTACATGGCGAAAAAGGTCATTTACCCTTACCACGCCTTTTCTAACCTCAAACTCAGTCACGCGAAATGTTTCCAAGAAATTCAAACTCATGCATCAAACACCCTTGGATTAGAGTTTTATATGCTCTAGCATTTATTCTTATTTTTAAAGAAGCCAAAGATAATGATTATAGGTAATAAAACACTTACCTTTTCGCTTCAAAGCACCTGCCAAGTTCCAAACTTCATAGGCAAATCCCTGGTCACATTGAAAAAACTGCATTCGGCAGGAATATAAAACCGACCATAAGGTGCAAAAATCGAACACAAATCATCGCCATCGCATCAATTTAACAAATTTTAATATAATTTATTTGATCTAGGCGATACACAATGCAAAAAACGCCACCGTCACCATTCACCGTAGAAAGAAATGACACTCACAGCATTTTTCCGGAGGTCAAAAAGTTCGACGAATTGACAGGGGTACCAGTCAAAGGAAATAAAAACGAAGAAAGCACCAGAACTTCTGGGCGAATACTCGTTCAAGTAGAGATGGGGCAGACATATCGATACTCAACAAGGGACACGAAGCAAAGATGGATACTTTCTCAGCAGTGTTCAAAGGGCGCCATCTAGCCACCAAGAAGTGAGGGACTAGCCAGAAGACAGAAAATATTGTAGCGTAAAGTATAAGATACCTTTTGTTTATTAATGTTACATATTAGAATAATTGACAGTACGATATTTCATGGAACTAACATCGGTAAATTGTGTACAGATAAACAATTTTAAATATAAACATGGTCAGCAAGCATAAATACGTCGATGATTAAGAGACTATAAAAAGTCAGCCGATTTTTGTATAAGTCAACAAGTATTACTGAGTCTAATAAACTGCTATAATTAAAGACATGAAATGCAGGGAGTAAATATTAGTCTCGTACACAGGACCGCATTTAAATAATATAATGTTAGATGTACAAAATAATTTAATAAGATATAATTAATCTTTTTTTTGCAACATGGGTAATATAGTTAAATTTAATATGGGAAAACAAGCCCATCTGTATACATAAATAAGTTCCATGTAAATATAGTCGGGTAATATTAAAAACAGGATCGATTTATTTGAATTAAGTAATGTAAATAATTATAGAAATAAGTGCTATAAACTATCTCCCTAGTAACTCTAGAATTAAAATTGTTTATAATTAGAAAGCAAAGTTCAACTAGCGGGGGATGGACGCATTCCCTGTTAGCTGTAACTATAGCAATTATGCAAACAAGCGTTGATTGTCGAATAGGCGCCTATTTGACAGTCAACGGTAAAGTATAGATATTTCAAATATGCAAAATACTAAGTGGGAATTATACACTCTACTTGTTCTCTGTTAATCTAGAATTAGAGTTAAGTATAAAATTTCAAAGACAATTTATAAAAATATTTTTATTTTTTTTTATTTTATGTACCAAGCACCAGTGGATGTCCATACTAGTCTCTCCAGCAGGCTCTTACTTATGATACCCTCAAACAGTTCAATGGTATGTCAATGCTAAGACATATAGACTGCAGTGGAGGCTAGAGGGAGTTACTAAGGATCAGCCTGGATCCAGAAAGTAACAAGGCCACTGATGGATATTTTTTTATGTTCTATAAATTGTAATATCACATAGTATTATGCGGCAAGTTTTTTCGAATTGAGGTCTTTCTTTTTTGAGCTATAGCGGTCGCATTAATGTTGGGGACCAACATTTAGAGGGCGGGGGAACGTGTAATCTACTAAAATGCATAAGCTACTAAACAAATATCACCCTGTCGCAAGTTTGAACTTGAACTTGAAGATTGTTATATAAACATTAAAGGCAAACTATAAACAACGCGAGCAATCAACGGGAGCGACTTTGAACCTTATGCATGCAATGATCATCACTTTGTTTTATATAAATACGCTACCGAATCCTCAGTTCGGCAGACATTGATCTCACCTCCAGCTCCCAAGGTTAGTCATTTGACGACTGCCTCCTGGGTTCTATCCGCTCCTAGAGTTAGTCATACGACTGCTTTAGGTTCAATTCCTTTCCTACCCAACCTGGTACCGGTTAGCCACTTGACGACTGCTAGGACCAGGGGTTGCACAACCTCCATAGTAAAGTCTTGACAAGAAGTTTGTCAGAGTGTTGAGAAAGACAAGTGTCTAAATAGTCAGTTAAAAAGTTTAGTGAAAGCTCTTAGTGCTCTTAAATAAAACCCAGCTCTTAAGAAAAACTATAAATTATAAGACAGTAAACAAAGACCTATGAACAGTACCTCAAATCGAGAAAACATGCGCACCGTAGTAATCGGGTATAATAGAATCCCATTTTCTCTGACCAATAATTGTTGTTAAAGTTTTATCGTTAATACATTGTTATTGTTATAAACTAAACGTGCTTACTTTATCATCTCTTCTTACCCCACGTGACGCGATCCCGGTTTACCTCAGTTACCCCCCGGCACGCTAAACAAGGCGTGTCCTCACGAGTAGAACATCTAGTGGAAGAGTAAAGGAAGCATTGAGACCCCGTCATTGTACTAATCGCGACGAGGCCCTTCTCTGAGAAGTTATTCTTTAAATAAACGAGCTACCCCTTAAATTACTCGTGACAATAGGATCAGGTTACAAAAATTAAAGTAAGTTAAAATTAACCAAAACGAACCGAATTTTGGCGACTAACGAAAACAAACCACAAACATTAAATTTGGTTATAACGTATCGGAACCGGTTCAAGTGACTAAAATAATTTGGAACTAACTGAAAGTAACCGAAAGTTGATTGAATGACTAAACAAAACTAACCAAAGGTAACTAAAAGCACCAAAACGGACTAAAACGTATCAGAACAGATTACAAATGTTAAGTTAAAACTAACATAAATTAACCGAATTTTGAATACTAACCAAACCCATTAAAATTGCTTATAACGTGCCGGAACCGGTCCAAATGATTAAAATATATTAAAACTAACTGAACTTTACCGAAAGATTGAACGACTAACTAATCAAAAGTAACCAAAAGCACCAGAACGAGCTAAAACGCATCGAAATAAATTTAAAATATTGAAGTAAGTTCAAACTAACCCAAATTAACCGAATTTTGATGACTAACCAAAAACATTAAAAATTCTTATAACGTCTCGGTACTATACCGGTTCAAATGAGTAAAATAAATTAGAACTAACTGAATTTTACCTAAAGTTGATTGAACGACTAACCAAAAGTAAGTAAAAGCATCAAATCGGGCTGAAACGTATCGAAATAGATTAAAAATGTTAAAACTAACCCAAATTAACCGAATTTTGTTGACTAACCAAAAATAACTAAAAATACTAAAATGGTTTATAACGTTTCGGAACTGGTTAAATTGATTAAAATAAATTAAAACTAACTGAAATTAATTGACAGTTGATTGAACCACTAACCAAGACTAACCAAAAGCACCAGAAAGTGCTAAACATATCGGAACATATTAAAAATATTAAGGTAAGTTGAAACTAACCTTAATTAACCGAATTTTGGCGACTAACTAAAATTAACCAAACCATTAAAATTGGTTATGAGATCCGATTCAAGTGACTCAAATAAATTAAAACTAACCGAAAACTGATTGAATGAATAACTAAAACTAATCAAAAATAACCATAAACACCAAAAAGGGCTAAAACGTATCGGAAATGATTAAAGGTATTAAAATAAGTAACTAACCCAAATTAGCCGAATTTTGGCGTCTAACTAAAATTAGCCAAAAACGTTTAAATTGGTTATAACCATTGATTTGTATAGGAATGGATAAGCAATAAATAGACCAAACATGGCAAATTTACGACCGCGAAATGTAAACAAAGATATTTCTATTTGGACTTGCGCATTAGAAAATTAGTAGGAGCTAGCTGTTGCACCGTGAAGGTAAATAGGCAGGCCCGGACTTCGAAAGTGATTATTTCACCAAATATTCGGTAGAGGAGTCTTGCCGATTGTAAAATAGGCCCCAGTTAGCGTAGTGAAACAAACAATAAGGTATAAATAAGTAATACTTATAATAATTAGACTTACTTGAAATAGGAAATCCCGGGTATTTTGCCTCTACTACTACAAAACACAACCATACACTTTCAGGATTCTATTTTGGTAGCATCGCCGATTGTTTATCTGCGTATTGTTCAATGTAAACGAAAATCAAAATAGGTTACGTACAAACCACAAAAGTGAACCACTAAACTAAAACTAATTAAGCAACTACAGACACTAGGTCCAAAGAAAGTAAAAAAAAGTAAAAACTCGAATTATTAACTCAAAACCCCGCGCCGTCAAAACGAAAACACGTCAAAGACAAAAGCCAAGTTCGATCCTGACCGACGTCTGCTGTGACGGCAAGTGTTTTAGCACGCATGACAAAACGGTATCTTCTTTGTTTACGTTTTTCCATTTTACGTCGATTTTGTCATGCGCAGAAACCTGTTTTTTCGCCCATAGGTTGCCACTTTTGAATAGTGCGACAGGCGGCTATTGCTTATCCACTCCTATACAAATCAATGGTTGTAACGTATCGGAACCTGTTCAATTCACTAAAATACATAAGAACTGGCTGAAGTAACCGAATGTTGATTAAATGACTAACTAAAACTAACCAAAAGTAACTGAAAGCACCAAAACGGGCTAAAACATATCGAAATAGATTAAAACTATGGAAGTAAGTTAAAACTAATACAAATTATCCGAATTTTGGTGACTAACCAAAAACACTAAAATTGGGTTTAACGTATCGGAACTGGTTCAAATGACTAAAATAAATTCAAAATAACTGAAAATTAGCTTTTTGGTGCTTTTGGTTAGTTTTGGTTAGTCGTTTAATAAACTTTCGGTTAATTTTATTTAGTTTTAATTTATTTTAGTCATTTGAACCGGCTCCTATACGTTATTACCAATTTTATTTTTTTTTGGTTAGTTTTGGTTAGTCATTTAATCAACTTTCGGTTACTTTCAGTTAGTTCCAATTTATTTTCGTCATTTGAACCGGTTGCGATAGTTTAAATGTTTTTGGACAATTTAAGTTAGATGCCAGACTTCGATTAATTTCAACTTACTTTAATATTTTTAATCTGTGCCGATACGTTTTAGCCCTTTTTGGTGCCTTTATTTGCTTTTGGTTAGTTTATTCAATCAATTTTCGGTTGATTTCAGTTAGTTTTAAATTATTTTAGTCATTTGAACCAGTTCCAATACGTTATAACCAATTTTAATGCTTTTGGTTAGTGTAGGTTAGTCTCCAATATTCGGTTAATTTGGTTTAGTTTTAACTTATTATAATATTTTGAATCTGTTCCGATACATTTTAGCCCGTTTTGGTGCTTTTATTTGCTTTTGGTTTGTTTTAATTAGTTATTTAATCAACTTTCGGGTACTTTTAGCTAGTTCCATTTATTTAAGTTGTTTGAATTAGTTCCAATATGTTTTAATCAAATAGTGGTTAGTTTTGGTTAGTCCTTAAAATTTGGCTCGTTTTGGTCAGGATTAACTTATTTTAGTGTTTGTAACCTGTTCCGATACGTTTTAGCCCGTTTTGGTGCTTTTGGTTATTTTTGGCTAGTTTCGGTTAGTCGTTTTAATCAACTTTCGGTTAGTTTTAGTTAGTTCCAATTTATTTTAGTCATTTTAACCGATTCCGATACCTTATGATCAAATTTAAGTTTAAATAAACAAACTAACACGATCGCTCATGCGTATTACGTCATGTGGCAAATGTAGCATGTACTTTTTCACTATTTGAGGCCCTATATTAGGATAACAGAAACATTTTAAATGTTAAAATAACCTTAAATCGGCATACATTAAAGCGTATTAAGGGAATTTATGTAAAAAAGTCAGAGCAGCCATAATAACACAAGATTTCCATGACCGCCTGTTAGGAAAAAAGAAAGTGAAAGGCTATTGCAAATTTTAATTTTTCCTGAACCAGTCCACCAACAAAACACGTTTTCATTTAATTGGTGCAGACCAACTATTTTAATTTTGAAGAACAATTCTATAATCATATCCAGATTATTTGGTGCAGGCCGCGTATAACCGCCACGTCAAGGTTAAAGTTGGCTGGCGAGGAATTTGCCGATTTTTGCATCTGGTGTGGATTTATCTGGGGCCTTGTGACTATGATCTAGTTGAAACTTGCAGTTTCTTTCAATTTCAGAAAATGTTGCATTAAAGAAAAATAATCAGTAACGGATTAATACCTGTTATTGATCTTTGTTGATAAATCGAAAATGCGAACTATAGCCAGAATATTTATTAAATCTTCTGGTTATAGTTCGCATTTTCGATTTTCGGATGTTTACAAACCAGTTGTTGTCACTGGATAGATATTTACAAACTAAAATATATCGTTTCGCTCCAAGTCAAATTGTTTAGCTTCAACAGTGGTTTAATGTTACAAAAATGTTACGAAAATAGGATATTTAGGAGTAGTCCATTTAAAAAATTTGCCTGAATTTTTTGAACCTATTTTCAAAAAGTGGCAAGTTTAGAAACAAAATGGACATGTCTCATCAGTGTTATTTGCGGAAATGTCTCGTTTTATTTATACTGTATATATTTTTAATTTGTAGAGTTGCCGATTATTCTGCCCAACTTTCTGATGAATATATCACCAAGGTACTGGAATGGTCTTTAAATAGAATAGACAAATTGCCAGACTTATTCTCATCAGATTTGGCATTTATATGGACATTACCGAGATCGTATAACATAGATGAAAATATTTTAATTGCACTGCCCAGTCTTAAGAATGAACTTAGTAAATTAGAAGAACTTAACAGGGAACATTTAAATACATTACTACGACAAATAAGCGAAGAATACAAATTGAAGTATGGCCACTTTATGCGAAGTCTGAGATCAATATTGAGCGAATTAAAGGTGAATCATATTATAAAAAGTATTCCAGTTGTTTTTATTTTCATTTCATTTTATTCAAACTATGTGTTATTGAGAAAATATAATTGATCTGAAGATTTGGGGATTCACCTCCTCGTGATAATCCAGTGTGATGGAACGATAATGTGGATAACCGTCCAATTTAAGGGTTCTTTATTATATACACACAATGGTGTGAATATAATAAGATACTGCCCATACTGTCGCCGGCGTTTACCTAAGTATCATCTAAGTACTATAGCCTGCTGTGGTATGTTCGTATTTTGTTCATTTCCTGTAGATAGCATCGCACGTTGTGTATAGTTTCCAATTGATTATTTCATTTATTTCCTCCAGCATACTATTGCGAATGTTGATTTCTGAATATCTTATTTTAACCTGAATAACTTTATACTCTCAGAGTATATTTTATATGCCGCCTATACCAAACATGCTGCCTCAACTGTAAAAATCACTATTTGGCACAAACTCGTTCTTTAGGTGGCTTTAAATTAAAATTTTCAACAGGCTTATTTCAGTAGAAAAGATACGACACAAACCTTTAATTCCCAACACACATGCAAGACTTAACAAGCTTATAGAGCTTAGAAAACTGGAACATTTTAACCTCTAGGTTCACCATTATTTGATTAGAGGACATTCAGGTTCTTTTTTGCGAACGAAAACTAGTCTCTTCCTACATTGGCGTCAGCGTCTTTATTATAAATTTCACTAGGTGACGGCTTTTACAGCCGAAAGCTTTGATTAACGTATATTCACTAGTTGAAGACTTAGAAACAGCACGGAGCCAAGAGTGATATATCAAGATCGCGATAGACGGTCGCCGATGAAATATATGTAAGGGGCGTGTACGTCGATCTTCGGGATTCTACAGATCGAGGAAGGATAATGCGATATTGCCCGAACTGGGCTTAATCGTCAAATATGAACCAACAAGGTTGCATCCGAGAATACTAAACTGTTGAGAAGCGACAGCCGGCGGCGGCGTCTTTGATCTTCCTTTGATCTCGATGGGCCTATTTTCGATGACCTTGATTGACTCTCGTTTGACATTAAAGCAGCATAATCCGAGAAGACAACGGTTTTGTCTTCTCGGATAATATCTTGTAGTACGGGAGCATGGGGAAGTAAATTATCTCATGAATCAGTAAATAAATCAAAATTATTTATTTAAAGAACTTATTATTTATAGGTATGTTGGGGTTTACTTATAATAAGATATATCTATGTATAGATTTATAATATGTATAGGCTACATCATACATTAGGGATAGGATAGAAAAATAAATTAAAGACACTCACAGAGCCGTTCCTGACGGGGCTGCAGCATGTGCACTCGCACGAGGCGGCGGAGATTAGGGGGCGGCATTTTATTTACAACAAAGGAACAAAGTTTCTAAACCAGCTATTATTAAAAAAATATGAAACAATAAAACACAGTGGTATTTCAGGTTTAATGAAATACAATTAAACTCTGGTTTACAAAAACGAATATTCAATATAAACCCAAAAACTACGTCTTTGCCATATTTTGCTCATTCATTAAATTTAGTGGTAAATTGTTTCATTTTTCGACATTGTTCAAAAATTATATGTATTTTTGCAGCATCAGCTGTAAGGTGGACAATTTCATTTCAACCAGTAGGAGAAAATATATATTTCCGTAACAGTATTTTCTTTAAATAAAATACACATTTTTTTCTAATTATTTTTTTACATATTTTTAAAACACAGGTAAACATAAAACAGGGTATTATTTATAAATGCGATAAAAATTTTAATTTTCTATTACATTTTTTGTCATTTTTGTATGTTTGTAAATCTCTATTAGAATATTTTAGTGTATAGCAAATTTTCAACTGAACAAATAACTTCAAAATAAAGAATTTGGGAAATTCAGAGCAAGGATGTGCTAATGCCACCTTTTGCATTAGGCTTAATAATTCATGGGAAATTCCCTCTCCGATAGAAAAATATCTTCAAACTTTGAAGTAAATATTTTTTCCAATTGATAAATAAAATTAACGAATTGTTCTGGTGGAGATTTTAGCGCGCCATAAATATCAGTTTCCGTTGTGAAAGCTCTTAAATGGATTAATAAATTAGAAACGTCTAAGTTTTTACATTCCTTTACAAATGATTCACATATCTCGCAGCTATGTACAGGGTTATCCAACGAGGAATAGATAAGGCATATTTTTCACTTTCCCGGTACGTTTATAAAAAAAAAACTGAAATAACCATCTTATGTAATTTTCTCCCGCAAATTCGGATGTTCAGCAAAAAATTGAACATCAAATTAAAGTGCTAGGGGTCACTTTGATATTTTTTTAAATGGAACATCCTGTATATTAATAGTAGTTTTTCGCATCCAACACATAAATTAGAAAAGGAGGTTTTTTCAGCTTTTTGGACCGTTTTATTAAATTATTGTTACTAAATGGCCAACGTTTCGGCACTAGTTTGTGCCATCATCAGGGCTGCAATAAGAGAAAAAATTGTTTAGTTATCGTGATCGGGCCTGATACATTAAGTATAGATTATTTGTGAAATCAAAAACTAACTAGGTTGTACAGACTTATGAGGTATACCTATAGAACACGTTTGGGTTATTTAATTGATGAGTAAAACATGACAAAATTGAAATTGAAAAGAAAAAGGAAGTCCGTTAAACAAACTCACCCAGCAACCTAGAGTTGGGCATAAATGAAATTGCTTGTTGAACCCATAGGGATCACAACACGTACACAAAAAAATACAATAACAAACACCGACAGCAGTTGCTCAGGTCACGTTCAAGGCTTACTAAATTTAATAAATACAGCAGGTTAGTGAAGGAAAAGATCGATAATATTAGTAGCAGGAGATGGACCGTTCGCAAATTAGGACAATTAAAACGTTTTTATGAGGTTGTTATAGACAATATTTAAATTTTGGGTATCAGTATTTAAATTAACTGTGTATGGGTGTTTTTGGATGTATGCCATTTCCAAAAACAATATTTTCTTTAAATTAGCCTCCTTCCCCAATATCGTGGTATTTGAAAAATCAAAATTGTGCCCTTCTGAAAAATGGTGAACAGCTAGTCCACTTTTAGGGTTATCAGCATATATAATATTGCAGTCTCGTTTGTGTTGAGATAATCTTTTTTGAAGGTGTTGAGTTGTTTGCCCTATATATGTAAATTGGCAATTACTGCATGGCACTTTGTATATTACGTCCCGTTGTTGTGGTAAGCGCACTGGATCTTTGATTCTTGAAAAAAGGCCTCTGACTGTTTTTATATTATAGAAAGCAATTTGGGAATTTGCAGAAGAGAGCTTCTTTGAAAGGCATTCTGATAGTTCCTTAATGTAGGGGATTTTAAAAAACTTTTTGTTTGTTGTAACTGTGGACACATTTATTTGATTTTGAGTTTGATTGGAATTAAAAATATTATTTATAAGAGAGTTTGGGTAACTGTTCAAAAGTAATGTTTCGCGTAATTGAGTAAGATTCTTTTTCCAAAATTGTTGATCTGAGAGTTTAAATACTTTATGTTTGTATTGTTTTACTATATTAATTTTTTGATGTATAGGATGACAAGATTTATAATTAAGAATTCTGTTTGAACTGCTAGGTTTTTTATACAAGTCGCAGATAATTGCCCCATTGGTATTTATTACCATGATATCTAAAAAGGGAATACAATAGTCTTTTTCAACTTCTAAAGTGAATTGTAGCTTAGGATTTATGCTATTAAAAGTATCTAAAACATAGTCCATTCTGTTGGAGGGGATGGTTGTAAGGGTGTCATCAACGTATATAAAAAGGAATGGGAGGGGGAAATCTAGAAGGGTGGTTACGGTTTCAGCCACATGGTTCATGATTAAATTCGCCAATATTGGA
This sequence comes from Pissodes strobi, assembly GCA_016904865.1. Taxonomy (NCBI): domain Eukaryota; kingdom Metazoa; phylum Arthropoda; class Insecta; order Coleoptera; family Curculionidae; genus Pissodes; species Pissodes strobi. Next base: position 6,645 of record MU191227.1, on the reverse strand, counting down.
CTAAGTGGGTCTCCCATTGGTGTACCAAAGCATTGTTTAAAAAAATTTCCTTTGTATATAAAAAAGCTAGCATTAAAAATGAAGTTGACGAGTTGTTTAAATGATTCCTTATCAATGACAGTGTATTTTGAAACCGAAGTCCAAGTAGAGTCAATTATTTGTAAAACCAAGCTTCTGGGTATGTTTGTAAACAATGACTTAACATCCAGTGAAACTAAAGAATAACCTGTTGGAATTGTGTGGTTTTTTAATTTTTCAACCACCTCAAACGAGTTCTTTACATTAAATTTAAATTGAGGAATGAGATTAGAAAGAATGTTATTAAGAAATTTAGACAAATTATAAGCTGGTGAATCTATGCATGAAACTATAGGTCGTAGGGGTCTGTTATTTTTGTGTAGTTTAGGTAAACCGTATATCCGCGGTGCTAATGCATTATTATTTTTTAATATTTTGCTAGTACGTTCATCAATAAAATTATTATCTTTGAGCATATTCACCAGTCTATTATTTTCTGTCTGGTACTTATTTGTAGGGTCTTTTGTTAATTTTAAGTATGTTTCCTCATCATTTATTAAATGTGACATTTTTTCTTCGTATTCCACTCTCTCAATTATTGCCGTTGCATTGCCTTTATCTGCTGGTAAAACTAATAAATTAGGGTTATTTTTTAGGAAAATTTTTGTTTGAATATATTCTTTTTTCAAAAAAATTTTTTTAGAAAAACTATTTTTGAGTTTTTGTAAATGGTTAGTTATAATATTGGTTGACTGTGCGCGAACAATTTCTTTGTCTACTATATCCGGATTTTGTTCTATGCAGTACTCTACATCTGTCAATAATTTCAGAGTGGGAATTTCGGAAAAATTTGGACCTATGGAAAACTTTGGACCCATTTCCAGAACATGTTTTACGTTGTCTGGAATTGTAGTGTTAGTTGTATTAATCAACCAATTATTTTCAAATTGATTGGTACCAACATTATTACTTAGTTGTTGATTAATTAATTTATCTAATTTCCTTAATAATCTATGTTTGTTCGAATTAAAAACGTGGTTGTGTTTAGAAATTACAGTGTTTTCAAATGAGCGGTATACATTATTTGGTAGCAGCAGTGAAGCCTTCCTAGAGCATTCATTAATATAATTCTCGATACAATTAATTTGAAATACAATAATTTTAATTTCAAGACTTAAAATTTTTTTGTTAAACATTTGGATAGTTTTTTGAATTTTTCCCACGAAGGGATGTTGAGAAGTTAAACATGTAAATGTACATTTAAAATTGTTATTTAAATGGTCAGGTAAAGGCTTATTTAAGGAAAAGATTGTTTTTGGAAATGGCATACATCCAAAAACACCCATACACAGTTAATTTAAATACTGATACCCAAAATTTAAATATTGTCTATAACAACCCTTATAAAAACGTTTTAATTGTCCTAATTTGCGAACGGTCCATCTCCTGCTACTAATATTATCGATCTTTTCCTTCACTAACCTGCTGTATTTATTAAATTTAGTAAGCCTTGAACGTGACCTGAGCAACTGCTGTCGGTGTTTGTTATTGTATTTTTTTGTGTACGTGTTGTGATCCCTATGGGTTCAACAAGGCATTTCATTTATGCCCAACTCTAGGTTGCTGGGTGAGTTTGTTTAACGGACTTCCTTTTTCTTTTCAATTTCAATTTTGTCATGTTTTACTCATCAATTAAATAACCCAAACGTGTTCTATAGGTATACCTCATAATTCTGTACAACCTAGTTAGTTTTTGATTTCACAAATAATCTATACTTAATGTATCAGGCCCGATCACGATAACTAAACAATTTTTTCTCTCTTATTGCAGCCCTGATGATGGCACAAACTAGTGCCGAAACGTTGGCCATTTAGTAACAATAATTTAATAAAACGGTCCAAAAAGCTGAAAAAACCTCCTTTTCTAATCCTGTATATTACCACATTTTTGAACTCTAGAAAAATCTAAACACATTTTGTTTATAATATCCTATACCTATCTTTAGCTGTTTACCAAATATTGACAGTTGAAAGTCGGGCATTTTGACACTTTGACGGGCTCTAAAATCTAAACCGCACAAGATCAAAGAAAACGGTTTGCACATTCCTATCTTAAGTTTTCATAAACTATCGAATGACAGTATCTTCGAATTTAACCTGCGGACAAAATTAACCGGAACTTTTAAACCTCCGATCTCCGATTAAATTCAAAGTTACTATCATTCGATAGCTTATGAAATCCCAAGATGGAATGTGTAAACCGTTTTCTTTGATTTCGTGTGGTTTAGATTTTAGAGCCGGTCAAAGTGTCAAAATGCCCGACTTTCAACTGTCAATATTTGGTAAACAGTTAAAAATAGGTATAGGATATTATATATAAAATGTATTTAGATTTTTCTAGAGAGTCCAAAAATTTAGTAATATACAGGGTGTTCCATTTAAAAAAATATCAAAGTGACCCCCTAGCACTTTTATTTGATGTTCAATTGTTTTTTGCTGAACATATGCGAATGCGCGGGAGAAAATTACATAAGATGGCTATTTTAGTTTTTTTTATATAAAAGTCAAAAAATGGCCTTGTCTAGTCCTCGTAGGATAACCCTGTAGAATGTACATCAAGTACCTTTTTAATTAGATAACCGCAAACATAGCTGAAGGCATTTTGAGTTGTTAAGTTTTCATTTCTGTAGCTATAGATTGGTAGAGTTATCGTATTAGTTAACTGATATTCATCATAGAGAATATTTTCAGCTACATGTGCGGTATCAAAATTAATTAACAATTGATCAAAATCTTCTTGGCAGTTCATTTGCTCCGTATGGAAACAACTTTGTCAAAATAGCTTTCGGAAGGCGGTCTGAAACTGTATAAGGATGGGATTAACATTGTTACCGCTTTGTTGCCGGGCACTTTCAAACAAATTTTCGATGCAATCTGTATTTATACATCTTATTTTTAAGTATTTAAAATTTGCTTTTGAAAGTTTTTCCCACAATTTGATACGCCCATGCATTGTTACAGCCCAACATTTTGGAAATCTTACTCTGTTGGTTATCTCTTTGTCAATTTTGTCAAAAACTTTCATTTCAGACAAAGACAATAAAGCATCTTTTAAAAATTTTATTTGATATTGAACACGTCAAATAGATTATTAAATAAATATAAAGCATCTATTGTACCCGAGGCATCTCCAGGAAGGGCACCCAAACTCATATAGGTGTTCATTCGTGTTGTGAATAGTTTAACTTTTCTTAACTGACGTCAGTTAGAAAAATATAATATTATTTTATTAGTTTTAAGTTAAATATTTTTATTCCAGAATAACCTAATGGTAAAAAAACATGAATTTGACAACTCAGTAACATACTAAAACTCGACTGTTACCTAAAAGGATATTTATTAAATAGTTTTAAGAAATAATTTATATAAAAATAAATACTTAGAGTTGTGGATTTCTGGGAAACGAAAATAAACTAAATCCTTGCCCAGTAACAGCCGAACATCCCCTATAGACACAATTGTTACCCGAACTTGACATGCGTATAATTATTATTATTATATGCCAATCGAAAAAAGCCAATAATAAAGCGAAAATACAGATCGTAAAAAAATGCACTATTAGCGACACTGCTACTTGGACTACAAAACAACTTATCTGTTGACATCAATGACATATTTCGACACTGACGGACGGTGACGGAAAAGCAGCATATTTGGCGAATGCGCATACTAGATTGAACTTATTCTGTCGCTTCTCAACAGTTTAGTATTCTCGGGTTGCATGCTGTACCTGTGTGCGGAGTGATCGAATCGAATTGCAGTCAGACCAAGTAAGGGCTGAGTAGGTTCATAGCAGCTTTTTTGAGCTAACCTATATCTACCACGCAGGCCTGTATAAATGGGGATATCTTGACCAAGGGGAAATGATTCCGCAGTTGGAAGATAGGGAGAAGCAATTTCCTATTGCCAGGGAAACTTTTTCCGGATTTTCTGAGGAAATTGTTGCGATCCATATCGATCTGAAATAAGTGGTGGCTATCCGCATTGCCGGCATTACCATGGCACATGCGGGCACAGTGCTAGCTGCGGAATGTCTATAGAACACAAGTGAATTTGTCGAACAAATTATTTTAACAATTTTTCATTTGTAACACTACAACAAATACGTTTTGCAAGTTTTACCAAGTGTTTATCTATTTGCTTTTATTTTTAGGATGGCCCAAGTATAGCTGAAATGATAGAAATTTTGGGCAAAGAAAATACCATTAAGAGGTTAGATCTATGTTTAAATAAAACCGTATATCCCAGGTAATATAGCTTTTTATTTCACAAGATATATATCTTATAAACATTTAAAATACATAACATCTGCAGAAATATGAAACATAAAACAATAATTGTAATCTCTAAATGTAAGAGAGTGATAGAGATAGAGAGCGGGCTCCTTAATCTGTTATTCGCTAATCCATTATGCAATTATGTAATTTTGATTTAATTATATTTTTGGTATCATCATACTATATAACTCGGAGATTTTGGAAGACCAAATTTCTGGGAATCGATTGCTCTAAAATATTTCAAAATTTTTGTCAAAACTTTCGAAATATACTTCGAAAGCCATTCTGGTACTGTGAAACGGGCTTAGCAGATTTTGAATATCTGGTTTGGTAAGGTAAATATTTGATATCTCTTGTTGAGGCGTAACTATTATTTATAGTCGAAGTATGGATGTGCATTTTTTTCCGATTTTACGAGTTTTAAGCTAAAAATTACGGCTTGTTCCGAATTTCAACGGTAGAAATAACGAATCATTCGTCTTACAAACTTTATTATGGATATTTCCTTAGTTCTGCTTATGAAACCTGGAATTATGGACTTTTGTTTAGTTCTGCTAATTCCAAGTTATGATATCATAATTAAGAAAAGGGTGCATATATACCTCTTCTATACCTTCGTAGAATCAATTGCGTTCTTGTTAGATAAAAGCCAGATTCCAGTAATTTTTGTATTTCTGATTTTGAATTTTGAGGTATTTTAATTGCATAAGGAATTAATGAACTAATGTCTATTTTATTCTACGGTGAGTGGGTATACAATTAAAACAGTCTTAAACACTAAGTCACATTTCGCAAAAAAAACTTGTATGGATAGTTCCAATAACGTCAGTTGTGACTTAAACAATTCTTTAACCATGAATATTCGTATATGATTGTTCTAATTTTGTATATTGCTAAGATGGGTATTTTAATATTCAATTTGGAATTCTTCAGAAAATTTGGAAGATTATCTACGCCAAATTTTCAAAAGCGCTTTTATATCACAAGAATTTAAGGGTCCATCAAATTTAGTGGGCAGTAATGAAGCTCATTTATTTTTTGCAATATATATGATTAAAAGCCTTTCTATTTCTCTAATTTGAACTTGCGCATAAGTTTTATTAATTACGATGCCTATAATTTGCACTAGAACAACGTATACTTTAATGAGTGAATTTTTACTGTATTAATCGATTTTTAGCGACTGAGGAAATACAAATATTTCGTTGTCAATACGTTAGTTTTTACAATTATCAAAATAAATTGATAATGCTTTACTCCTCTGCGTCTGTTTTAGTAAATCACTGAATTTATTTATTCGCAGATAGCTACATCTTATTATAGGGAATATAATATTATATAAAACTATAACTATAAACAAATGTAAAGCATTCAACTTGAACAGTATTCTAATAAATTGAATTTTTTTTGTTTTTGAGAGCTATCTGTGCATTTCATTTAGTGTAATAAAGGATTTCCTAGAACTTGGGCATTAAAAATACCACTTCATAGCTTTATAAAAGTGTTTGCATAGCAATTAAAGCTGTGTAATTTTTATCGAGGTGTTTTTACAGTCACTAGTAGAGCTCTATAAGTGCAAAGCTGGTACCTTATCAAGTAAAAATACCTTGTTACTGTTTGCACTTCCATTATGGCACTTTAAGTAACCAAGCGCAACACTACGTTATCGTAGGTTTTTGAGAGTGTTTTATCAAAGATGTATAGACATTTTTGAAAGCTCTTATTCGAAAATGCAGAATTTTCTTCGACAGTATCATCTTACAATTTTGGGCCAGATCAGTGATTTCTTTTGATAGTGTTGGTGGTTAGGACTTGGAAATTCTAAAAAGGGTGTGGCGACGAATATAATTTGTAATATAATGTCATATTCTTTGAGTGATGTTAGTACGATTAGCGAATATCTTCTGCAAAACTCATTTTACTTATAATTAGATCTTCAGGCACTTTCATTTTTTCAATAAAAATATATGCTGATAAGTGAAAATAATTATAGATATTAAAAAATGGCTTTATTTTATTAATATCCCTTAGGAATGTAAGATTGTCCCTATAATTGTACAGGGTTTTCGCGTATATTTTTACACCCCACCTAGAGAGTTTATTTGAAGAGATATCAAAATACGGTAAATACAAAAGTTTTATATTTTTTAATGAAATTGTTAATCAAAATGTCAAAAAAGGCAAATGTCAAATTTTGACAGGTTGATATATTTTTTTTTTAAATGGAACACCCTGTATATTATTTTAAACTTTGATAGATTTCTTCTTTCTAATTAAATATATATATATA
>JAEQML010054862.1:0-37247 GCA_016904865.1 Pissodes strobi | reverse complement strand
AAATTAGTTACATAGTTGCATAATGTTGCAGTTTTTCCAGAGATAATAGCCAGTTTAGGTATCAGTGTGTTGCAAACACATTTAAACACTTTTGATTCAAAATTTTTTCCACTCAAAGTCAATAATAGACCCAACTCTTTTCATTTCATGTAAAACAACTAATAATTTAATTATCTTTTGCACCCGATGAGTAAAATATGCCCAAGTATCCTAAAAAGCCATAGATAGATAGATAGATAGATAAACTTTTATTTGACAACGTTACAAAGTTATGTTTGTTGCAAGTCAAAAACATTACATAGTTACAGCATCTAAAATAGTATAAATTATACCACAGATGTAACATACTTAAACAATAAGATAATACAAACTAAAATCTACTAAGTATAAAAAGCATTTTTTCTTAAATGTATACAGACAAATAAATAACAAACAAAACATATCAAAGACCAATCAAAAAAAAATTAGTCCAGGGATGGTGCCTCCATATATTCATTTACAGAATAAAAAGTATTCTGTGTTAGATGTTTTTTAATTTTTATCTTAAATTTTGCATCGTCGAGACTTTTAACAGTGTTGCCAAGTTTATTGTAAAGCATTACATCTAGCGAATTACGATCCGCACTAACAAGCCGATGTCTTGGCGGTACCAAAGCGTGAGAAAAACGCGTCCGATATGGGTGTTGGTCTGATAAACAGGTGTAAGCATTTCTGTTTCTGTGTATCTCTAGAAGACTCTGATACAAGTAGATACACGGAAGGGACATAATGTTATATTTTTTAAAGAGTAACCTGCATGAGGTTAGAGGCCCCACCCCTTCTATTGTGCGAATAGCTCTCTTTTGAAGCTTAAATACCCTATCAGACTGTACTGCGTTGCCCCACAGAATCGCTCCATAGCTTAGTATTGAATGAAAATTTGCGAAATAATCCATTTTAGAACCTCGGTATCAAAGGATTTTTTTATTTGTTTGAGTAAATATATTTGATTGCTCAATTTAGAGCACACTTCATCTATATGGGCCGACCACTTAAGTCCATCATCCAAGATAACTCCCAATAATTTAACGTGGGAGCCGTCTGTGATAGCGTTGTTAAAACTAAAAGAAATCTTTTGGGTTTTATCATTGTTAAGTTTGAGATTATTACTTGTAAACCAATCTTGTGCCGTTGTTAAAGCTAGTTCAGTATTATTGTTTAAGGCACTGCGACTGTGCCCAGAAGTGATTATTGTTGCATCATCAGCATATAAAACGCAACTACTAGGGGCAACTGCTGCGCTGAAGTCGTTAATATAAATAATAAATAATAAGGGCCCCAAGATTGATCCTTGGGGTACCCCTGTCTTAATCAATGTTTGAGGTGAGACTTCCTTATTTATCACAACTGCCTGTTGTCGATTGGTAAGATAAGATTTGAAAAGTATATAAGGTATCCCATTAACGCCATAATAATACAATTTATCGAGTAGAATTGGATGCGAGACACAGTCGAAGGCTCGACTTAGGTCACATAGAGCTGCGGCTCTCAGTTCACCGCCGTCCAGACCTTCAACAATCTCGCTGACCACCTTTAAAATTCCCTGTATGGTAGAATGTTTACTTCTAAAACCAAATTGATTATTCACCAATATTTTAAATTTTTCAAAATATGATACAACTTTATTTTTTAAAATAGATTCTATGATTTTACCCATAATAGGTAATATTGAAATAGGACGATAATTTTCAGGCTGCTCCGTGTCTCCCTTTTTAAAAATGGGCAACACTTTTGCAATTTTTAAAGCATCCGGAAAACTGCCCTCAGTAAAGCATTTATTAATTAATATAGTAAAATACGGAGCAATTGTTTTACTGCAAAACTTAAGCATTTTTGTGTTAATATCATAAACATCATAACAGTTAGAGTTTTTTAGGTTGCTAATGGCAACCTCGACTTCGTGCTGTACAACTGGGGATAAAAAAAATGATGAATTTGGTCGTTGCAAAAAAATTATATATTCAGAATGTTTTCTGGTAGGCGTTGTTAAAGATTCTGTAATTGTACCCGAAACAGTACTAAAAAATTTATTAAATTCGTTGGCGCTTATTTTACTATCTATTGATTTGCAAGTTTTATTAAATTCATGGTTAATTAGTTTCCAAGAATCTTTAGGTTTATCTAATGAGTTAAGTAAACGTTCTCTGTGCGCAGCAGTTTTAGCATTTTTTATTTCTTTTCTGTAATTGTTTTTAAACCGTTTGTATATATTGTAGTCTTGTAGAGATTTTGAATGATCAGACCTAATTTTTATGGTCGAAAGTGTTTCCCTCATTTTTCGCAAATCATCGTTAAACCAGCCAGTCGGGTCAAATTGTTTACAGGAGAGTTTTTTATATGGAAAGTGTTTGGTAACAAGACCGTTAAAAATATCCAACAAATAATTGGTTAGCGAATTTGAATCTGCATTATTTTCAAAAAAACAGTCCCAGTTGGTGCTCTCTAAGGACTCATTGAACCTATTTAAATTTTTTACACTTAAATTACGTATTAATATAGGAGGACTGTCAGAAGGTAAACCTTCCATTACATGAATTATCTGACCATAATGATCCGACAGGCAAGGATCCACTATTTCTGTTTTGTAGGGATCGTCGATATTGGTAAGAATATTGTCAATGCACGTTTGTGATGTAGTAGTTATTCTAGTAAATTCAGAGATGCTTACCTTTAATCCATAGGAACTAATAAGGTGTGTTAACTCTATTAAATTATTGTTGGGATTAGCCATTCGAAAGTTGATATTAAAGTCACCCAAAATTACTATTTTTTTAGATGATGATATGAGGTAATCTAAAAGTTCCTCGAATTTCTTTAAAAAAATATTAAAATCGCCAAGACATGACCTGTAGAGGCAGACAACAGAGGTTTGCGTTATCGGCAACAGTATGCCGCTAAATTCAGCATCTACTTCGTGACAGTAGCAAGACAGGTTTAATCTTTTTAAGGGTATAGAATTTTTGACAAATATGGAGGTACCACCATGGACTGTGTTAGACCTACAAAAAAAGTTTGACAATTTATAACCAATAATATTCACTAATTTTAAATTAAATTCATTGGCCCAATGCTCAGAGAAGCAAAGAATATCGTAATCATTTTTTTCCAAAAACAACAGTAATTGGTCTACTTTTGTACTTAGACATTGTACATTAAGGTGCATTATACTAGTACAATTGGAGTACGAGTCAACAGTTTTAAAATTTGGATTAAAACTACTTATGGCTATATTATCTAGGACGCTTGGTGACCCTGGTCGGAATTCTGAAAATTTGCTTTCATAAATTTGAATCGGCGCACTGCAACACCCTCAGGCCATAAATCGGCGTCATACACCTTGCCAACATCTTTGATAGGGAAAGAGATCTGAAAAGATGCGGTGTGCTCTCTTTTGTTCCAAAGTTTGCATTTAAAGTCTATATCAGGTTTGCATGTCTTAAGATGTTTTTCTAGGTCCGCCGGTGTAGTTGCTGGGTCGAATCTATAGGCATGTAGATAGCCCAATTTAGTTATCGCTTTAATAGAAGCGTTATTTGATCCGCTTGCAGAAGCTTGTCCAGTACCTATTAAAGGTTTGTTTTTGCTTTGGCGTTTGTTTATATTTACACCTATAGGTTTATTTTCTCTGGAGGTCATTGCACTTTGAATAACCTTGTTTACTTGTGATAATGTAAACAAATTGTTTTCGGTTTGCGCTTGACCAGTTACAATTCGGGGTTCCTTTGGATCAGTTTTTGATTGAATCGAAACAGGCGGTGAAGGTTTCTGTTTATCTGTCACACCGACTGATCTTGTGGATTGTATACTGGTTGGCGGGAAATTTCTATTGAGGTTATCCAATTTTAATAGTCTAACTATTTCTTCCTGGTCATTTATTCTACTTTCAAGCTGCATAACTAACTTATTTAAAGTCAAAAACTCACTTTGTTTTGCTTCTAATTCTGCTCTATTGCGTAAACATGTATACACGTGACATGCCGAGTCCGCCATAGGATCCACAGCATCCGAAAAGACATCGGTATTTGTATTGGCATCACTACACTTTTCACATGATTTTTCGGATAAAAACTTTAGCAAATAGCTGTCCGTTATGTTATCCGGTAACTTTTTGTACACAATAATTTCTATTAAGTCATTTTTGTTTAATCTGTTAAGCCTTGACACGATCGACTGTGTATCATTCGGCGCCATCTTAAGGATACCATATAAAATATTTGGTCTTGAAGAGTAGGCCATGCATTTGGAATAAAAACAAATAAATAGCAATAATTTTACTTCGCTCTGACATATGAAATTAATTATTATTGAGTCAGTCATTCCAATTGTATTTTGTAATAATTATTGTGGACAATTATTTTGGACCAAAATTGTTTAAATGTGTTTGCAACACACTGATACCTAAACTGGCTTTTATCTCTGTAAAAACTGAAACATTATGCAACTATGTAACTAATGTCTACTTTAAATAAATTTTGAAGCTGCTTAACTCAAATTTCATATTTAGATTACTTTTTAATTTGAACGAAGTTTTCCTTATAAGATTTTACTGTATCTTTATAAATTAAGGTACTTTACTCTTGACGCGATTTCGGAAAAATGACATTTGCGTCCGCACTAAAAGCAGTACCTAAAATTTGAAATCCTCGTTTACTGTTTTAGGGCAAGCACCAACTTTTATGAAGAATAAAATTTTCTGAGAATCCAATAATAAAGAAGTTTCCCATATGTTGCATACTTTTTTGGACACACTGTATAGCCGGTAAATATCTACAGATGAGCACGAGGCGACAGTCCAATTTGCAAATTGCGATTAGGTAAAATAGTCTACTGTCATGAGGCTTACAGCCTCACAGTAAAAGCGTATCGTTCAAGTAGATAGTCGCTATACAAGTATAAATTAAATAAATAATCATATCATTAGCAAAATAAATTCTCTCGAGATAATATCGGATATGATAATGAAGAAAATAAGTATCTAAAGCAAATATGATCAGAAACAGGATAGATATGATACGATAATGGATAACATAAAGTTGTTTATCGGTAATTTCAATAAGCAAAAAAGGTAACTAACAGTAATAGGTACAACACAAGATAGCAGATGACCTACAGTGGTTTAACGGTAAGTTAATAAAACAAAACGATAAGTAAGGGTAATAGGTACGACATAAGAAAGCAGGCGCCCTACAATCGTTTAATGGTAAGTTAATAAAACGGAACGATAAGTAGCGGTAATAGATACGATATAAGAAAGCAGACGACCTACACTCATTTAACGGTAAGTTCATTAAACAGAAATTATCAGCATCGGTAATAGGTATGTTATAAGAAAATAGTCGACCTACAGTCGTTTAACGGTAAGTTAATAAATCAAATACGTTAAGTAATTATTATGTGACTTATAGGAAGGGCATCGCATTAAGGTAAAATACCAAAAGGATAAGTCCACTAATTATGGTCCTAATAGCTAGGTATTCGATATTCGAGACAATATCAGACACGATAAGGAAGATAATAAGTATTTATTAATTAAACGGTAAAGAACGATAATTGAAACAATAGGAGGTCATCATCTACCTGCAGTCCTTGATGATAAATTTGATATAAAATTAAAAAAGGGTAAGGCCTACTTGTATCTAGTAGATTTTTGCAGTCCACCGGCGGCGGCGTTTCCTGCGAAGCTACGTTTCCACCATGTGGTCGTATCACTTCGATAAAAGGCCTCTATCAGGAAATGGAGCCGGATGACTCTCTAGGTCAGCATAGAGCAGGCCGCTGAAGGACGTTCAGCCTCAAGGTATTCTGTCCCACGGAAGGAATTCTGTCCCACGGAAGGTATTCTGTCCCACGGAGGTCCCTAGTTAAATTATAAATAAACCTAACTATTCAATATAGACACCTTTTTTCTATCAGTAAATATCGTTACTAGGCAATAATTCGAGAAAATACACAGAGCAGCATATTTGCCCACTTACCGCACGACAAAATCAGGTGGTAATTAGACCCGATGGCCGAAAATATCAACAGTAATTTCAGATTTCAAAACTGGTCGTTTTTACCTTGTCTGAACGCTTCGCGCGTCCAGACGAGGCCAAGGAACCCGTCCTTTCCAAAAAGCATATCTACAACATACGTCAAGAGGGCGCTCCAAACGGAGTCGTCGCTTCTAGCAACTCGGAACAGCATTCATCGATACTGGTGGGTGGCACTCGGAAGTAAGGTTTAGGTAATGAGAGTATCAACAACACAAATCGGCCAGTAAAAGGGAGAAAATTGCACTACTGGATTTTGTAGCATTTTACAATGCTTCACAATATAATAGAAAAATCAAAATAATTCCTTAAATCTATTAAAATTCCTAAATACATATGCTCTCCAGCTTTCATTAAATTTGTAGAGCTTGGGCAAATGTTACGCTCAAAGGTAGGAAATTATATTGTAACAAGCAAATTTTGGAGAGGCGACGTGCGACGTTCAAATAGGCGAGGACGTAACAACCCTGGAAGGCGAATGGCGCAGTAGTTATGGTGTTATATAATACGGAGTATATATAGAGATTAGAAATAAGGCGTAGATATAGTTATTGTATGAGCAACAGAATCGATTCATGGCGTTATGTAATTATGATGACTATACTGGCGAAGTTTTAAGGTATAAGGCGGAAATATTAGTGGATGTAATAATATTGGCGAAATAAAACGTGTTACTAATAATTAGGCGTTTACAATATATTTAAGAACCAAATTTAAAAACGGTCTTAATTTTTTAGAAGTATGGTTGGTAGAAAGTTGTAGAAGGCAGTTTTTCATCTGGTTTCATGGCTATGCGTGTGATAAATATCTTCAAGTTAGTGTTTTTATGAATGAATGGACAATTTGTTAGACAATACATAGCTCTTATAGTCAATACTTCTCCAGACTATAGTAGGTTAGTAGAAAAACGTTTATTTTTACGAAATATAATTTTAAGGATGTAATTTTGGACTACATTGAAAGGGGTTAACGAGTTTTGCTACATACCACCCCACACGGCCACACCATATTTCATAGACTCAATTAGAGCCACATAAACACTAATTAAAATCTTCCTACTGAGAATATCCCTCAATATGTAAAACTTATACAGCAATTTTCTAATGTTACTCATTAGTCTCTTAACATGCTACTCCCACTTAAGACTTCTATCCATAATGATTCCTAAATATTCAATTTGGAATCTGCATGTCAGTCAAGGAATTAATATACGTTATAAAAATAATTATACAATGAATAGTTTCTGCGGTAGGATCTTTGTGAGACATCGTTGAATAATAATACTAGGGATAATTAGTACACTGCTTTTAGATGCTTCAAAATAATTAAATAAGATATTTTTCTCTACATATGTTTCGGCTTGATGAGGCATTTATCAAGAGTAAATGTATACTTTTACTCTTGATAAAGGCCTCATCAAGCCGAAACATATGTAGAGAAAAATATCTTATTAAATTATTTTGAAGCATCTAAAAGCAGTGCACTAATTATCCCTAGTATTATTTAAAATAATTATCCCCAGAACGGTGCTTTGGGGAACTCCAATTTTAGCATTGTAACATATCAAGAAGTAGGTCATGGGGCATTGTGTCAAATGCCTTCGCAAAGTCTTGAAATACGGCAATAGTTTTTTGGCCGTTATCTAGAGCCTCAGATATACCTATTCACACATAGCATCAGTAGTCCCCTTACAAAACCAAATTGACGTCCTATAATATTTTTTTCAAGGAAGCTGACCAAGCGATCCCTAAAAGACACTACTCAAAAATTTTGCTAATGTCTTGATCACAATAACTGTGCGAAAGTTGTTAAAGTTAGATTTATTAGCCGACTTATGCATAGAAGTAACAATACTGCTGTCTTAAAAGTTTTAGGAACTTTGCCTGTTTTAAATGTATATAATAATTTAAGGTTTTATAGAAGTCAAGAGAATTATAGTTTTTGTAGCATTTTTTAATACTTCAATTATTTTGTGGACGATTTTCAACATTTCAAGCTACCGTGTTGATTAAGCAGCTTTTTTAGCGGCGGACGTAAACGACGCGAACCGAAGTTACTCTCTTTTAGTTCGGTTGTAGTAGTTTTAAACAGGATAGTCTCGATTGTAATTCATGTTTCATCATTATGATTACATATATAACTACCTATCATCGACGTAGTGCTCCAAAACGGAAAATGTTTCGTGGTGTCGCCTTCCTTGTTTGCCTAGGTAATAATTGGCGCTAGTCACAATTTAGTACACTACATATAATGTCCAAAATCGGAAATTGCTAACTTTCTACCACTTGCATTGTAAATATTTATATATTTTGTATACTAGAATACTTAGCGAAAGAATTATCATTTAGAGAAGAATTTTAGTCGACATTCCCCACCGAGTTGCGTAATACATCTACTTGTTACAAAGTTATTTTTATTGCTCTTTAATATCAGTTTGGTTAAATTTGCTTTAGATAAGACTATTTATTTTTCTAAGCTTATAATATTCAAGTGTAGAAAAATGCAAAAGAACTTAGGGAATCATAGAACTTCAATCTGTTTCGTGTTGATTGATTGCCAATCGTATTATTTTTTACCTAGATTACATACTCGAGGAGGACTCAGATCTCATATGAATGTTCACAGGCTAGGTCGAAGGTTTATGTGCGATATATGTGGCAGGACCTTCACACAGAAAGTAAATATGCAGCAGCATGTGAAACAACACACTGGAAATAAACCTCATACCTGTGATAAATGTGGAAAAACGTAAGAAAGTCTTTATGTTAAAAGTTTCTATACCCCTTTCTCTATTAATTTTATATTAATGCGGATAAAATGGATGTTTACAAAATAAACTCAATATTAAACAAATGGTTTGTTAAATACAGGGTAATACTTGATTTAATTACAAAGTTAAATAACAAAAGAACTATCACTCATTGCATATTTTTGATTGTATTTCTTTGGCAGCCATTTCTACATTGAATGTAGGGTTTTCCATAATACAACTTGATTGCAGTGTCATTTTTGTGTAGGTCCTGATTGAAATATCCAATTACGATTTGGTTTGGTTCATACCAACTGTCAAAGCTATTTTCTAGTTACAAAATGGGTAAATCATGGATAATTCTGTGTTATGTTGATCCACTATCTCAATATAAATTTAGATGTTGACAAACATACACCCACCGCCTCATTGAAATGCTGAATTTAGCACTTGGTATTACTAAATATACTAGATTCCTCTCCCAATTTTCGCTCTCTTTTAATGCCCTGGTGTGAAATACCTTTGATGCTGCTTCCAATATTTCAATTATTTTTCTATGTTATCTATTCCTTTTTTAGCGTTTAGTTTTCTTGTGATTTTTTAAAAATTTGTTTTCTAGTTCCTCTATATGAATCGTCGTAATATGTAAGATACTGTTTAAACACTCTACATCATCCGTTTGGGAATTTCATTATAATACTGTTTGTTGGAGTTTTCCTAATTCATTCAAATCTGAATTTTATCAACTTCGCGGTATTTTCTTTTTGAGGTCCTTTACTTTGCCTTCTTCTTATTAACCTAATAAAAAGTTACATGTCCCACTCCTCACCAGCGGGGAAATATTTGAAGATCGTATTAAATTAACCACACTTTCATTTTGTTAATATTGTTTTCGAAATTTTGACATGAAAATATGCTATCGCATTCTGAAAGTTTGCGAACACGATTTTCATAGATAGAAAATATAGGTATATTTATCTTTTAAAAATAATGATGGGCATTGGCGGATATTTCTCGTGATTTTATTCTCAAATGGGGAAGGGGCTGTCACACAAGTAACTTACTACCAGTGCAATATTAGAATAAGAATATTCTATGTGTCATAAACAATTAGTTCTTCGAGCGTAAGTTTTAATTTGTATTATATTTCAGGTTTTCCGAAAAGTCCCATCTCATTAGGCATAGTAGTTTCCACAGTAATAAGAGGCCTTATAAATGTACAGTCTGCGAAAAAATGTATAAAACTGAAAGGTGTTTAAAGGTTCATAGCATGGTGCACTCAGATGAAAGACCATTTACATGTGTATATTGCAATAAAGGATTTTTAAGTAGCACAAAATTAAAGGTACAATGTATTTCATGTAAAGTTTCCACCGATAAAATGTTGTAAAATATGCTTTTCGCCAAACATTATCTGCCAGATAAAATGGTTGAGACGGAAGTGCTAAAAATAAGACAAAAATATCTATTGTTGTCACATAGTAGGTTTGATTTTAACACGAGATTAATTCTGCGACTGTATTAGATGTCCCAGAGCTTCAGTATACCTCTCAGCGATTCATTTGTTCTATTTTGCATGTATGCAATCAAGAGATTGTATTTTGGTATGGAGCTTCAATTCTTAATGCAAACATAATCATCGTAACACAGAACAGACTTATTAGGACCGTTTAAAAAAAAACATGGAATACGATGGATCTTGTGGTAAATTTAGAGAGTTGAACAAAATAACCGTACTTGCCTTGATCATTTATAGTGTAGCTGATTTGCACAAAAATATCTTCAATTCTTTTTGAGTAATTCATATCTTTACACGGTGATCTGAGCTAGTGTAGGTAACGACTTGAGCATGCCAGTTCTCAAAACTGCTAATTAAAAGTTCCTTTGGACGCTTTGTCAAAATGCACTACAACACAGTTTTATCCACAATACCAAAACAGAGTTTTCATCTAGATGATTAAACGTTTTAAGAACAGATCTAGAAAGGGGGAGATAAAACTGTTTACATTTCCAAGCGATCAGACATCATTATTTGCAGATATTGATAATGCCATACTTCCGCTGTGATCCCCGCATTTAATACCTACCTGAGTTTTAAAATTTAATACACTATTTTCATACGACATTTTTAAATGTTTTAAAGCAAAATATAACTTTAATGATGGTACTAATGTTTGTATATAATAAAACGATATTTTAATAATTTTTAGTTACCTTTATTATGAATTTTAATATTTTTAAGACATATTCGCCAAATCATAATTTAGTTCTGAGGTACACGTGGCAACCCTGTCGAGCTGACCAACTGACGCGGTACGCGGATAATTTACGGTATCATTCCGAGTTGTAATCAGCCGGTAGTTTGAGCTTTGTTGCCACTTCTCCTTTGTGCTTGTGTTTATTTGCTGTCAGTTGGTGATTTAGAGGAATTTTGAGTGTTTTTTTTTGTGTGTAAAAAAACAATTAACAAGGGTACGTCAGTGTATAGTTTGTAGATATGTTCTATATTGTTGTGGAGGATTCATTTTTACCTTGTAATTGATTGCCTTTGGCTCCACAAATGATTGTTTTGAATTGGTATAGAGCCTCTTCGGCTCTGGCTCCAGGATGTAAACAGCACAAGTGCTAGTTTAGTGACCCTAATGAATTAGCTAGATATTCTCGACGTTTCGATAAGCAAGTCTGCTATCGTTTTCAAGAATAAAAGAAACTAAAAATGAAAATGGTTAGCAAATACAATAAAACAGTAAAAAGCTCTTGCAGATTGTCAAGCTTTGAACTGACTTTGACAAGATGATAATTATAATTGAATGAAATTACAGATAACGTTATATATCCCCCTTCCTAGATCTTTTGTTTTAAGGTTTTAATCATCTCCTGATGTTGTTAACATGGTTAACGAAACGCGCGTCTAGTGCTAAAATTTTGTTTCGGTATTATGGATAAAACTGTGTTGTAGTCCTGTGCTAGAATGTGTAAAACAATAAATGGTTTATTATTACTCTTATAATAATAACACCTTATTCAGATATTCAACGACATAAGCATAAGAAGCAAACAATACGCGACACAACATTCATATACATAGATATGAATACACAAAGAGGAGATAAATCAATCAGGATTTATTATATTCATTCATTCATTTAAACAATAGAGATTTCATGGTCTATTTATAATTAGTTCTTCTAATATATACATTATTTTGATTGCTAATAAAGTAATTATGTATTTCATTCTTTGAATATAAAATTGACAGGAAGGAGTACAAAGGGTATTTGCCTATTACAAAAATTGCGACGGAAACGGCCATATTCACGCCCCTAATTATGTCATATCAAAGTCATTTCCACATTTTACTGTCATAATCGCCGGAAAGTTGTGCATTTACGAAATCGAAAATCGAACAATGGTTAGTTGTGCTGCTTGCGGCTGTATCAAACGATTGAAAATAAAAATTTAGGAACAACATTTCATAGGTAAGTACTCTTTCTGATTAATTAGTTAAACTTAAATACTTTATTTCGATTTTTAATTATGTCACTGTCATTATATCACTATCAACACCATGGGCGTAACAAGGGTATAACGCGTAACAAATTCAAAATTCCATTTACATATTTTATTATTTTATTATATTGTTTGAATTGTTATTAGAAATGATTAATATTTAGCATGTTGATTAAAATAGTAATCAACTAAAATGATCTGTGTTTTCGCCATTCTTATTTATAATTATTGTACCTACTCAATACATAAAAATCGTTTTATAACGTCGAAGCAATAATTATTATTATTTTGATCTTTTAGGTTTCCCAAAGATAGACGCAGAGCTTTTTGGATTAACTTCGTAAAAAAAAAACGAGAGTGGTTTCCAAAAGCCCACAGTGTCCTTTGTTCCCAACATTTTGCTAAAGAGTGTTTTGATTTAACTAATTCAATCGGTCATTTCGAAAAAAAGCTAAGTCCATATTAGGGCCAAAAAGAGATTTCGTCGGCGCATAATGGTTTTTGCATTAAAATTTATCCGTCCACGCGAAAAAGAGAGTATTTTTAGTAGTATATTTTAATACAAAAATCATCATGAGATAGCGAAATTTCATTTTAGCCCAAATATGAACTTAGCTTGTTTTCAAAATGACCGATTCAATTATATTTTGTGTTAAAAAATAAACAATTTATATAATTTTGTGGCTTATTTTTAAGGCCTGAATAATATTGTCCAAATACACCTGAAAAAAAATGTGGTTGTAAAGCACGATTGTGTTCTTTGGGAAATTAATTTCCCACCATATCATAAAGAAGTCTTTTCGATATGCAAAGTAGTGTCGAAAAGAAGCTCTTTTCGACAAGCAAGCGGGTCGTTTCCTAATTTCGTGCTCATGCGATAAAATATGGTCTTTTAAAACTAGTATCTTAATATACTATATCTATTAGTTTTAGCCCTTTTAAACTTGTGCACGCCACTGACAAACCGGAAACTGTCGGCGGCCATATGTAAGTATAAGCCCCTGTCCGGTCCCATAAAAATAACGTTATGCTCCTTCCTGTCAATTTTATATTCAAAGATTTCATTATTAAAAGTATAGCATAGCATCATTTATTTCCTATAATTTACAATGTTAATTTCTTACTCTACTTAGAACTACCTTACCTATCCTTCGAGTTTGTGAGACGAAGCAAGCCAACAAGCATATGCCCTACAAAGTAGGGGACCCAGTACTACTAACTAGAGTATCGACAATTTCAGGTTAAATATCGAGTTACTTGGCAGCGCCTTCAACTGATTTGAGGTATAGTGTTACCTGCTGATGTTGGTGCTTATTTCTTGTGTTTATGTATGTTTGTATTATAAGTGTGTGTATCTGTAGGGAAAAAAAACAGTCCGAAAAAACCTACTTCGTATTGACATCACAACATTTAATATGTACAAAATTTACAAATGTGGAAGTGGGCGTTGCCAAATCCAGGTCGCTGGCTCCCCCCTCCGTCCGAACAGAGGTAGGTGACAGTGTTCAGATCTTACGATCCGATACTGATATGTAGATACAAATTTAACTTATGTTTGTAATTGAAGGTGAATATTAGCAGGTTCAAAAGTTGTTATCATCAATTTTGTCTGTGAAAAATTTCAGAGTGGCTTGAAGTATTGCCGGTTTGTTTCCTCCGCAGGCTTCGAGACAGTCTGCGAAGTCTTCTACTGCCCTAAGACAACCATCTAAACCCACGTAATGGTAATGATTGTGACATACTATGACCATACAAATTCGTGGCATCCAAATACATTATAAAAGATGATGGTTCTGATTGATCATAATTTGGAATGAATTTATTATTGGCGATATGCTTCCTCTCAGTACACTGACTTATTCCACCGCGAATGCCATTTTTTTAAAAAGTGAATCATATCAATATCTGTCAACAACTCTAGCTCTACATTGGTCATGCGCAGCATACAATCAAACGTCAAACTTGGTAAAGTGTAGTATTGGATAGGATCTAATTTATATGTTGCCAATGATTTTAAATACAAATCTGATTATTTGCCAAGATTCTTACAATTAAATACGCGCCAAACTCGTGTAGCTCTCTCATAATCTGCGCCAGAAATGTGTTCCCCATTTAGTTAATCATAAAATTCATTTTTTGTTGGAAGAATTGGATTATCCATCTTTTTTAAATCGGTGATGAAACTGTTTGGAAACACACCCTTGTGACGCATCAGATCAAATTTTTCATTATCGGAGAAATGTTTTTTGATTTCCCTAAAATGATCAATAGATAAACCACTTTCTAAATTTGCCAAAGACCTTGATAAAAATTTAAAACTATCTATAAATCGTAACTTTAAATACTTCTTTTACAAAGCCCCATTTTTGTCAACATAATCATGCATATAGATGCTCTTTGTGAATGCAACATATTTTTCTGAGCAATAACATCAATTTTGTCCCAATACCTGCATAACCCTTTTATAAACATATGACAATCATACCCACTTAAATTATGAAATACAATTGGAACAAAATTGGGCAACTTGTAATTAACGTTACTTATTCTATGAGCTGCACCCCTAAATTTCCCTGTAAGGTGACAGTGGTCGCGAACTTTTTTTTCATCACCGTCTTCAAACGGCTGTTCACAAATGTTACAAACTTTACTATTTCGAAATTGAATGTTCTCCTTATTATTCAAGGGAACCATTGGGTTAAAGTCCTTTAAATAGGTGTTATATAACGCCCTTAAATCAATTTCTAGGCGAGATACAAACTCTTTCGCAGCGTCATTACCTCGATATAGCTCAAACTTTGATAGAGAATCGTCGAAAGAGCATTTAATTAAATATGCGAAGGAGTGAGGTTCATGTTTGACAGTTTTTAATGTATAAGATTTTCTTGGATCTGGTTCTGTAGTAGCAATCGGTTTCAGAGTTTATTCAAAATCTGCATAAACAACAAATGGCACCCTCAATTGTTTTTCAAAATGTTCAAATTTGAAAATATTTTCCGGAATGGGTGTACCAAATTTGTCAAGTTTAGAGTTCAATGTTGGTATGGTTGTATATACATGATTACATTCGTTACTCTGGTGCATAGCCAAAGACCTTGCTGTGTGAAAATACAATAAACACCCATCACAAAAATAAATTTTGTGTTCATGAGAACTTATCTGACTGGAAACTAGTCGAGACAATAATGTGTCTGTACACATGCTGATTCACATCTATGATCACCATCATTATTATCGCAATCTTTGGTTACCATCAGTAAATTAATATGTATATTCAATTTCTTGGGGACATACCAAGTAGTTCATGCATGTTAATTATTGAATTGATTTTATTTCTAATTGTCTGTAATTTGGTAAATGTGTTAATTGCTGTATTATCTGTGTTTAGCCTGAAATTGTCGGTACTTATTGTTTTGTTGAATACTCGTTCTCTATCGCGCACTGGCTCACGAGCACTATTCACTGTAGTTGTAGATCTCCCGGGCCTCAATGGAGGAAAGTCTGTCTCGTATCCTCTGACATCAGTTGTAGATCGTTGTCTTTGCCATGCTGGTTTTGTAGGGGGCGGCGCTGGTTTGAATGTTTTTCCGGCATTCTTTGGTTGTGTCGTCTGCATTAGCTGGCTCACTTTAAGGATGTATACCGGGCACTCCGGGTCGATTGATCGATCTGCCCCATTGCAGTTTGCACACTTCACGAATTCGCTAGCGCATTCGATGATTTGGTGGGTGCCAGCGCATTTTGAGCACCGCGACCCACGCTGGCAGTAAGTCCAGGCGTGCCCATGCTCCTGGCACCTCTTTATTTGCTTCTCGTTCCTACGAGAGTCCCAGCTTATTCTAATGTTCATTAGGAACTTACAATTTTGGTTTAGGTGCTTGAGTGTGACCACCCTCAGTCACCACCAGGTATAGAGGCGTTCTAGTCTTTTTCATTTGAAAGATGTATTTGATCTTCATGTTGTATTCGACACTTAATGCATTTTTGATCTCTTGCGGAAGGATCCCGCCGTCCAAACCTCGCAAGCCAAATTCATGTGTCTTCGATAGTTTGACGGCGTATGAATGGTATTACATCGCTTCCGTGTCGAAAATACGCTTTAGATTGGTCCAGTCCTTGGCCTCGGCGCACCAGATAATCACCGAATTTTTAGTATATTTCAGTTTGAAGTCGCGGACATTGGCTGCCTTCAAGCTGGCCAAGAATTCTTGGTGGCTCTTCACACCGCCTTTGATGACAATTGGCGGCGGTGGTATGGGCTTGATTTTTAGCTGAGTCTTAGGCCTAGGGATGACCCTTCTGGGCCTGGTGCTCTGTTGTCTTGGGGCGTCTTGTTCAGTCGAGACATCCATATTGCCATCATCGTCAGTATCGGTTAGTGGGTTGAAACGATTGCTCGTTTCGACGCCACCAATATCCAATTGTGTTTGACGTATGTTCTTAAATTTAAGAGTTTTAAAAGGTACTTTAAATTGGGTAGTTTTAGGAATAGTGTTTGTCGGAGAGCTTGCCGGAGGAGGAGGCGGAGCCTGCTTTGCTTCAGGGGGCGGGGCCAGGTCGATTACTCTCGGCTGACGCAACATCGCCTGACACTCATTGACGTTTTTCTATACTTTTTTGCACAGTCACGGCCATTATCGCCTGATTTCTTTTTCTTATGGGCTGGTGATGTGCTAGTTTTGCGCATCGTTGCAGGATTACTGGCAGGAGCGACCGACTGGGCCCTCTTGCTTTTCTGGCCGCAAAACACCGACAGCCAATGCCGGCATTCGTTACATCTGGGGTACTCTTGTAGGTTGGCGACTAGCCTTCCTACACGGCACATATAACAACCAGCAATATTACTCGACCTGTCGGGCGAAAAATTAAATTTGACCTTGCTAATGTCAGTTGGGTAGGAAAAGTCAGGGCTGGATTTGAAATATATATAAGTATGATTTTCCTTTAACAGAGCCGTAATATAAAATTTCAAATATCAATGGGTTATGAAATATATGTATACTTACCTTATTGTATGAGCAGGAAATCTAAAGAAATTCTTCTTGGAAGAATATCTCTGGTTTGTACAAGTTCTTATTGCTTAAACACCATGGCTTTTTGCATTACACAATGTCATAAACAACGTTCGTCTCTCACAATGTCAATTATTTGACAAATACACGCCTATGGTTTCGATTTAGCTCCAATAGCAATAAAATAAACCAGTCGTAAACACGACGCCGCTGGCGGCAGTTTGACGGATTTCCTACTAAGGAATATCTTGCGCGCGGACTTGCGCAGATGCGAAAAAAGAAGATGTGATATTGCTGGTTGTTATATGTGCCGTGCTTCCTATTTCTTTCAGTGTTTTTGCACGGTCGCTAAGGTCTGAGTCTCGAGAGATCTCGTCTCCCATATCGGACATTTCGGTTATATTACGGGGATCCGTCCTCGGGAACTGCAAAATTTGAGATGCTTCTCAGTTATGGCCTGAATTTGTGAACAAATCCAGGTTGAACTGTATAGCAAATACACAGAAACTGTGATTTAAACTTGTCGAGCTTCAAAAACACGAAGTTGCGGACAAAGAACGCGAGCGGGCTCACTATACCGGAGACCCCGCAAAATCCGGTCTGTAAGACGGTCCAAAGCAGAAATAATTATTAAAAGTAACATTCCACAGACAAGCTCTACTCAACTTTTTGGCGTTTCATGGGTTTGTTGGTTGTAACACTTATTGGTCAACTGACAACCCCACAATATTTTAATATAATGTGTTTAATAGACTTTTATATAGAATTTTACTTTTTATACGGTAAAGCAGAATAATTATGAATATTCTAATTAACTAAGACAATAATGAAATTGACATTGTTGGATGCAAATTATTTATATTGCACGAAGCATGTCTGATTTGATTTTTACGACCAGGAAACTATTTTATTTTTAGCAACACTACAACATACATACTGGAGAAAGGCCTTACAAATGTAATTACTGTACACGTACATTCACGAATTATCCAAATTGGTTGAAACATACAAGAAGAACTCACAAAGTTGATCATAAGACTGGTAAGTGACAGTGGTTAATTTAGTGTGTTTGCGGTTAATTTAGTGGTATATCTAAAATAATTTAGTCAACACGTTAATCCTTACTTACGTTAATCCTTTTTCACTACTTTCTTAATTAATATATTTTTTTCATATTCTATTTAATTTGCTTATTATTTACTTCAATTACCGCTTTAATTTATTCAAAAGAAATAACACTCCCTTGCCAAAGACACTGCCGTCGCAAAATGTTATAACCATATGGGTATGTTAGACATACGGTTTCCGGCACATTTCTCGGAAATAATGTCATATTAATTATTTTTTATACGCCTGCATATTTTTGCTTCAGTTTTTTAAATTTTATTTAGTTGATGTTGAAGTTTTCTCTTCTGTCGTGTGGTCTTATGTACACACCAGATTTTATTTTAAATATACTTTTACCTTAGAATTTCACGCCTTGATATGTATTGTTAGGTACAATATTGATTCAACCACAGCATACGAGAAAGAAGTCAAACTCAGATTTGGAATCTCTTCTTTCAACGGATCAGCGCAAACTTGATATTAATGGGGATCATTTGAATTCATTAACTATTTTACCTCCTTTACAAAACATGGTACAGATGTCAACCCAGATTACACATCAATTTGTACTTGATGATAATTTAATAATAGAGAACGATCCAGTGATAAAGGATGTTAACTTGGATAAAGGAGAAGTATTTCCGCAGTATGGTTTGAGACCTTTCCCAACGTTGGATAACAAATTGGTTATTGGCCAGCAGAATGGAGACCCCACTGGTATATATTTTTTGTATTAGTTGCATTTAAAAAAATGTGTTTATTTTATGAATTGCCGATTTGTAATTGTGTAACGTTCTTTTATTTTGTATTACCGTTAGTAATTCTAAAAGTTCTTCGAAATTGTAAGGATACCGAAAACTTCAAGCATATTTGAATTAATCGACTGCAAAGAGACATAATTACTCTGACAAACTGGCACGACTTGTGCAGGAATTGGTGATTTATAACCCAAAAAAAAAATCGAAGTACGAATAGTATTCGTTGCACCAATTTTTGGGTATCATTTAAAGTAAAAAATTTACGTGTAATCGTCTAACACGCTACTGAAGTGAAACTTCTGCCTGCAACGAACGTTGTATTGAAGCGCGCTCACGGCTCAAGCGATCCGCACTATTAACTCGACTACGTAGCGTTGCATGTTTTTGTTAAACTTCACTTCAAAAAATAAATCTAAAGTTTTTGTTCCAAACTTCTCTAATTTACTGCTACATTCTCAATATGTTATGTTGCGCGCTTGTGTCTCAAATTTAACTTGAAACTCTACATAAGCTTTGAAAGGTGTAATTTTTGTATAGCACATTATCAGGGAACAGACTGTACTAGTCAAAAATACGTGTTGTCTTATGTTCAGAAATGTGGGTGTCGCTATAATATTTATAAAGTAGCAAATCATTATTAGACCGTAATATGTACTTGTAAATGTTTAAAAAAATTTATTAATTTTTTTTAACAAGGAAAAGCGAACCAGAGGTAACCCAGGTTGATGAAAATTTGTCAGTTAAGAGATATATTTATTTCATCCTGTATCAAACATTTGATTTCTATCCATAGGTCGTGTGAACCACCACTAGATTACTGAAACTGATTGATTACATTTTCAGTATTTATATAAACAAATTTAATCGCTTACTATATCTTGTTATTTTACTCACCACCTTAAACCCAAGTGATAAGTAATCGTCCAATATTATAGTTTTTGACCACAAGAAACTCTTTTGGCTATTGTTTTTCACTGACCCAAGAGTTGATCAATAATTACTATTATTTTAAGTATTTTATGGGATTTGGTGAAAACGTTTGAAGGACTTAAATATCTTACAGCACTGAACGGTTGAGTTAAAAAATAAGTTTTGTGATTAGCGATTTACCCCTTTCATGGTTGGAATTTAACTGATTGAAAATCTTGTATGGATTATAAATCCCATCTTTAAATTTATGTAATGCTTATTATGGGGAAATCCAAATAATTTTTAAGAAAAGTGTAGGTAAGCGATTTTGACTAACGGATTTGTAACTTAATTTATTTGACTTTTTTGAGAAATAATTGTTCCCTAATAAAATTCTTTTCAGCTAATTTTAGCTATCCTAACTAATATTATAAATGCGAATGTGAGTTTGTTTGTTTGTTACGCTTTTACACATAAACTGGTCAATCGATCATCATGCAATTTTGTACATATATTTTCAAGAGTATAATAAAGCACATAGGACACATTTAGTTTTTACCCGCGGCTTCGCTCGTGTTGATTTTTACGGTTAGGACATAGGACACATTTTTTATATAAAAAAATATTTCAAAAGGACAAAAGATTGATGCTGGCATATATTATTATGATCGTCCGACAAAGAGTTTGAAAAATTTTAATAGAATTCAACGCCATCTGGGGTTCCATTTGAATGACATTTAACGCCATCTGGCGTTCCAATAAGTAAATACCGGCGGCCAGCTCACTATTCAATTGAGTATAACATCAGCTGTTTCGGATGTACTTTAAAAATAATAAACTTAATAAATGAGAGGTCAATCAACAAAAAGCAATTAAAATAAAAAAAAATTATGATTTTTGGTTTTATCCCATTTTTTCTTTATTTATTTCCTTTTTTCTGTCAATTTTAAGCAATAGTTAATATCTTTCTATTTTTGAAGTTAAGTGTCTACATCTGTTTATTTTCTTAATTCTTACTCTTCTACCAGGTTTTTCAACGCGGGCGAAGCCGCGGGTAAAAGCTAGTAGTGTATATTGGAGAAGTCCTTTTCATGAAAGTTTTTGAAGTGAGATAGCATTTTTTCGACATTTTGACGAAAAGTACGGTTTTAATGAAATCGAGTATTGTATGAGTACGAAAAACATGTTTTTGAAAAAGTGCTTTCACATATCTATGAATGCATGTGTTGTTTTTTTGGTTTGCGTTCAAGGGAAACCCGTTATCATTTGCTCTAAAAGTCGTTTCCCGAATGTAGCCAATAGTTTAACCAAATATAGCGAGTTGTGATAAATTTTTGGAGAGTGGGAGTTGGGCGCTTCGACCTTTTCGCGGGTACAAATTTTTATAAAAGTCAGCACCAACTATTTACTGCTGGTTTGCATTTAAATTTTGACAGTTGCCAGTTTGACAGGTATCACTAATGAATATATATATTTTTGCTAAAACCAATAGTGGCTGGTATAGTTTTTACATAGTTCAAGTGCAAGAATTCAGAATAGCCTCAAGAGTTTTGACTTCTG
The DNA here is from genome assembly GCA_016904865.1 of Pissodes strobi. Taxonomy (NCBI): domain Eukaryota; kingdom Metazoa; phylum Arthropoda; class Insecta; order Coleoptera; family Curculionidae; genus Pissodes; species Pissodes strobi. The sequence continues at coordinate 15,571 of JAEQML010054862.1, read as the reverse complement.
CCATTATGATATGGGTTATTTATTTATGTCATGAATCTTCAGTCCGAGAATCTGTAACTTTAATTAACTTGATTTTATTTTTGGTGAATCTAATGCTATTCTGATACTGATATCGTTTACATAGAATTCGAGCCCAAAGATTGAAAATATCTCAAGCGTCCATTTAGTGGACATAGAGCGTGTAAGACATACGCACTTCCATCATTTCCGCCAGCCTAATGACACCAGGGAAAATATATCACTAGGTGTTGGTATTGCAATAACACATCAAGTTGCATTCTTCCGCCATCCCAAAAGTAATTTACAATATGAATGAATAAAGCAATACAATATTTTAGTTTTTTGCAAAGATCCGGGAGGCGGAACCCATAATCAATACAAATAATATGCCAGCACGTACAGGGTGTCCCATTTTCGATGATATTACGGGGTATCTCACTTACGAGTAAAGATAGAGAGTTGCGGTTTTCGCAATACTGTGCTACTTTTTTGCGAAAAGAACGATGGTACAAACAAAATTTTCATAGCCCGCTTCATTTCTGAGATACAGGGCGGCATTTTGGGACCCCCCTCGTATCTCCGTTATCCTTTAACATATCGCAAAGCTAAAAACTTGCTCTTATATACTTTTTTACGTAGAACCCAGTGGCGTAGTCAGATTTTTGCTGTGAGCTGTCATTTTTTAGCTATAAATCAAACTTATGTTTTTTTTAATGGAATTTTTTGGTTTGAATGGACATTTTGTAAGCTTTTCAAAAATATATAATACATGATATGTATTTTAAATAATAAGCCTAAAATTCATAATTTCACAAAATGTATCTCTATACGACACTCTTGATGAGTATAGTATAAGCATTATCTTTTAAACAACGTTATAAGTATTAGTAGGCAGAGATTATCAGAGCAATGGAATGATCATTTTTTTATTGGCAAGACCTGTCAGTGGCAAAATTTATATTTTCTGTGTAATTTTGTATTTTTTACGATGGTTGAAAACGAAAATTATGAATATTTTGAAAAATATCACATGTTAGTCTGCTTTACACAGAGCAGTGAAAACTCCCGTGAAGCTTCTCAACTATTATTCAATATGTTTGTTTGAATATTTATTTACCTTTTGACTTATTTGGGTTTATTTTTTATTTAAGTATCATTTTAATTTATGGATATTCTGAAAGAAGGCATCCTGGTCATTTAATGTTTTCCGGAATAAAGAGAACATGGAACGTTTATCCGGCCCCTACCAAAAACGTATAATAAGGAAAATCGCGGTAAGGGCGGAGGCAACGTTCCTAGTTCTACCATTTTTTTTCTTTATTTCGGAAAACATTAAAAGATCAGGATGCCGTCTTTCGGAATATCTATAAATTAAAATGATACTTAAAAAAATAAACCCAAATAAGTCAAAAGGTAAATAAATATTCGAACAAACTTATTGGAATATAGCTGAGAAGCTTCAGGAAAGTTTTCATTGCTCTGTATAAAGCAGCCTAACATGTCATATTTTTCAAAATATTGATAATTTTCATTTTGAGCCATTGTAAAAAATACAATATTACACAGAAAATATAAATTTTGCCACTGAAAGGTCTTGCCAATAAAAAATTACCATTCCATTGTTTTTAATAGTATCTGCCTGCTAATACTTATACCGTTGTTTAAAAGACAATGCTTATACTATACTCATCAAGAGTGTCGTATAGAGACACATTTTGTGAAATTATGGATTTTAGGCTTATTATTTAAAATACATATCATGTATTATATAATTTTATAAAGCTTATAAAATTTCCATTCAAACGAAAGAAAAATATACAGGATGTTACATTAAAAAAAAATACAAGAATGTCGTATCGAGACACATTTTGTGAAATTATGAATTTTAGGCTTAGTATTTAAAATACATATAATGTATTATATATTTTTACAAAGCTTATAGCATTTCCAATCAAACGAAACAAAAATATACAGGGTGTTCTATTTAAAAAAAACATAAGTTTGATTTATAGCTAAAAATTGACAGCTCACAGCAAAAATCTGATCACGCCACTGGATTCTACGTCAAAAACTGTATAAGAGCAATTTTTTTGCTTTGCGATATGTTAAAGAATAACGGAGATACGAGGGAGTCCCAAAATGCATTATTTTCAATTTCGCCCTGTATCTCAGAAACGAAGGGGGCTATGAAAATTTCGTTTATACCATCGTTCTTTTAACAAAAAAGTAGCATAGTATTGCGAAAACCGCAACCCTCTATCTTTACTCGTAAGTGAGATACCCCGTAATATCATCGAAAATGGGACACCCTGTACAATAATACATTTTTGGTAAATTTTTTGTTACCCCTTTATTACCAACTTAATGGGTAATTTTTTTTTGCTTAAATGGTTGAAAATTGTCTTAAATAGTCACTATAAAATGGAAAATTTTCGCTGAAAATCCAAGCATTGCGTATCCAACCAACTTTTAGACTGTGTAAATGAATATTATGTTAAGCTGTTTAAAAAAAAACATAGAAAGTAAATATATGGCTCTCTTGAGACATATATTTAGTAATTTGTAGTGAAATAAGCACTTGATATAAGAAAAATTGCTATACAGTGCGTTTTATAACTAGAGTCATAGGAATTTTTGTTATATTTGCGACCCCATGTTAGGACCTCTACTATATGGATACACCCGATACTTAAAACAGATAAAGTTTAGGATTCCTAAATTCCCAATAAATATCCTAAAATATTTAGGGAGACAAGTGAAAAATGCCATTACTTTTTGATAAAAACATCTTTCAATGAATGTACCCTGTATGACACACAGGGTACAATAAAATACACTTTTAATTAAAAACTGCATTGTTTGTTATTTTCCTAAATATTTTAGGATACTTATTAATTTGACCTATTTTTAAAACTCTAAACTGTATCTGTTTTAAGTTCCAGGTGTACAGATATAGTAGAAGAGGTCCTAACATGAAGTTTAAAATTAACACGTAAATTTCTATAAACCGATTAAAGAAAAAGCGCGCTGTTTTTTTATTTCGCTAGCACCTGCTACCACTCGCTGCTCTTTGCAATACGAGCAGACGAAGTTGTTGTTGGAACCATAGAAATCAGTTTGATTTTACAATATGTCTCTGTTAAAATAAATAATTTAATATGCTGTGCGGGGTTGCTAGTCCCCCATTGGGCGCCTCCCCAGGTGGCGGATAGTGGAATGCCTTCCAGATATGGATGGTACCGTAGAAATAAAATACTCGGGGCGGACCAAAACTAGCATGATGAAGGGCAGCAGCGGCATGGAGGAATTAGTCCTTGAAATGGCAAGAAAACTGGACTTCCACAGGCGAAACTGAAACAGTCGGAAGGTTGTGGTACTGCGATGCGGAAAGCAAAAGGGAAACTACCGTATTATCTCTCCCCAGGACATCCCCTGTCCAAAAACTCCGGGCTGATGTTAAATCATCAGAGGGTGCTAAGAATCCCCCGGCTTGACATGATGAAGGCTAACAAAAGAATAGGTGCGTGTAATACAAGAACACTCTTTGCGGCCGGCAAACTTGATAATGCTATAAGTGAAAAGAAGCGACTTGATGTTGATATCCTGGGAGTTAGCGAAATTAGATGGCCAGGCAGCGGAATCAATCTCAAGCTTATAACACAAAGAAGAGCTCCCAAAAAATATGACATCCAGAGGCTAAACCAGCCAAATGACCATGAAAATATGAGATTGGAACTTGAAAGACTATGTAGTGAAAAATATCCTAGACGCAAGGACGAACCAGAGGATATATGGAATGACATCAAAGAAAACATACAAAATGCCTGTGAGAAGATATTAGGACAACAAAAACGAGCCAAGGTCAGGCCATGGATGACAGATGAGATTCTGAATATAATGGAAGAGCCACGACGGGCAAAAATCCAACAACAATCAGAAAGTTACATTATACTTGACCGTAGAATAAGACAAAAATGCAGAGAGGCTCGAGAGCGCTGGGTGGTGGCGAAGTGCGAGGAGGCTGAGAGATTGCACGACTCATATAACTTTCATAGGAAAGTAAAGCAAATCACTGGCGTCCTTAGAAGAGCACCGTCCCTTAGGAGACAGAATCGGTCTTGGATCCAGAGGAACTCTGTAATGAGTGGAAAGAGTACGTGGAGACATTATTTGAAGATCAGCGCAGTTTGAGAAACATGAACACCTCAGAAGAACTAATAGGACCTACAATCCTAGAAACCGAAGTACAATGAGCCATTAGAAACATGAAGAATCGAAAAAGCCCAGGTCATGATAATATACATACGAAATACTTAACATACCTATGCAACAAAATATTCGAGTCAGGCAAAATCCCGTCGGACTGGCTAATATCTACCTTTATATCTATCCCCAAAAAGAATACCCCTAAAAAGTGCGGAGACTATAGACTTATAAGTCTTATGAGCCATGCTCTTAAGGTCTTTCTGCGAGTTATCCACGCCCGAATATATACCAAATGCCAAGCAATGAGCGGAGAAACCCAGTTCGGTTTTATCAAGGGTCTGGGAACACGAGAAGCCCTCTTTTCCATGAAACTGCTTGTGCAGAAATGTTACGATCAACGACGTGACGTATATGTGTGTTTTATAGACTATCGGAAAGCCTTTGATAGTATTAAACACGACCTTCTTCTGGAAAGGCTACATGAGATTGGTATAGACTGTAAAGACATCAGAATAATCCAGCAGCTATACTGGTAACAGATTGCAGAGGTGAAAATTAATAATGAATTAACTACAGAGACATTAAATATATCCGGGGGAGCCCGCCAGGGATGCATCTTGTCACCAAATCATGTTCAATATCTATGTAGAAAAGATTTTTAAATTAGATCTGGAAGAGGAGAATAGAGGAATCAAGATCCATGGAATTCCGATTGATAATATTAGATATGCGGACGATACTGCTATATGGACGAACCCTCCTGAGGACCTTCAACATGTTGTAGAGTTAACCAAATATGATTTTGAGATGTGGACTCTGCGTAGGCTTCTACGTATTCCCTGGACCGCACACACAGCTAACGAGGAAGTGTTGAGAATGGCCTGTGTAGAAAGAGAGCTCCTTGACATCGTAAAGGAACGAAAAATATCTTATCTCGGACATATCCTGAGGGGTGAAAGGTTGATTTTGCAAGGTAAGGTAGAGGGTCGAAGAGGACGTAAGGAACATTCTTGGCTTCGGAATATAAGGGACTGGTGTGGAATATGATAATATGAATATGACTTGAGAGAAGTAAAAGGGATCGCCAACGTGCGCTTTAACACAGGGCACAAGAAGAAGAAGAATATGATGTGCACATTTTATAACAATCGTTCAGGTATGATAATTGTTCTTTGAGGATTTACAAGTAAATGCCATGCTACAAAAGTAACAAAAACTGAACTCTCTTTTTTTAAATATGAAAAGTGATTGTTATCTTTGTGGTACATGTTTCTCATAAAAATTACCTTAGATGTTCAAATTCACTGATGTTTGCCAAATGAAGTCTTAATTTACTTATCGGTCATGACATTGCACTAGACATTTTTTTAATTACGCCAACATCTTTTATTTTACATAGTCACTCTTTTATAAATTTTAAGAACTTATATTGGTGATGTATGTAATAAATAGTTGCAATGAAGGTAATAAAACAATGCTTCCGAAACTGTTTTATAAAGTCGGTTAAAATGTGATAACCTCTGTTTAAAATTTATAATTGTCATAATGTCAATTTTTTTGAGTTTTATATATGTTTCCTATAAAACTATTTTATAATTATTATGATATAGTAATTTTATTAAAGCTCTATATACTTTTATACAATTACGATAATATTAATTAAATCCCAATTTTTTATAAGACTGAGCCCATTTTGCGTTTATAAGAGCTCATAAGCGTGGAAACTATTTGCATCAACAATCTTGTTTTATAAAAATGATTTGTAAATGCTCTTTAAAACATTATATTGCTAGTTGAACAGTTTCATGTTTTGTCCCCTCCTTCAAGACAGTTGGTTAGAAAATTTTGTCCTTTTGTTGTAATAATGTTTAAAAAAGTTTATAGTTGACACCATAACATCTTCCAAAGTATATAATTAATTCTTAATTGTATTTCATGTTTTAGGTCCTGCTCATACTCCTGAAGGAATTTATTATTTCGAACCTTATGCAATATCCAATAATGGATGCAAATTAACGAGTAACCAAAACGGGTTATGTATGTCTACTCAATGAAGTGGGACGCTAAAATTAAGTATTTGTACATTAATGTTTTAATGACTGGAACTAGTTTTTATTCACTGAAAATGTTTGCGGGACATCCTCATGTGGTTGCTTCACCGAATTCTGTGTATTGCAACTTATGTACATTGCCATAACTTAAATTTAAGGATATTTCGGCACGTCAGTTCTGCGAAAGATAGCTGACCGCAGATAATTCTCAGAAAGGCAATTAACCGAATACGGTAATTGGCGCAATATAATATATATATATATTTTTTAGTAAGATTACGCATATTGGATGTCAAGTGAGATAAGTTCGGAATAAATTTTAAAAAAAGTTTAGCAAGCTTAAATTTCTCCAGACTTTAGTTCTCTTTTTTGAGAGTTTATAGCTTGAAGTGATTTTATGTTTTCTACATCTGGATTTACACATTTTTTTTTTTTAATTACTTGGCCTAAAAATACTACCTCCTTTAATTTATAATGCAAATTTTAAAAATTAAATTTTACCTTATTCTTAAGAGCTCTTTGAAGCTCTTTGTCAAAATATATTTGTTCTCCAAGCATATCGCCAAATAATTTCGTAATTTTCCTTTTGGAATATTTCCGGAGCACTTGACATAAATTTGCACTATCATCATCAAGTCAAATATTCTTTCCAGTCAATCTACAATAGTATATTATGCAATGAGCATTTATTTAATGATGGCTATTAAGACACGAGCATGAGAGTTACGATACGAGCCGTAGGCGAGTGTCGAAACGAATAGCCAATAAATGTGAGTTGCATACACTATTTTTCTACGATTAGTCCTAGTAATGAAAAATAATCTTTAGTTTTTAAAATTTACTAAGTAAATTGTCTATGAACTGTCAAAGTTGACAATTTTTAAATCTGTCATGATCATGGCTGTCTTTGATATTGACCGAATATCATTGTGATGTTGAATTTTGATTAGGTATAACCCAGTTTAATAATGAAACGTCAGTATCATTATGAGCTTCATTTTGATACTGGTATTAAAGGTTTAAGGAATCAATTAAAGTAATGATATTATTAGTTGTAGGAATAAGAAAATGTTCCCTACATATCTATTTATTTAAGGTGTTGAGTCCATACATAAACGAAGCGATTTATTCGTATTTTTCACTATCGTAAGGCTATTAACCCAATCCGTTGGATTATTTACTTTTTTAACAATGTTCTTATCATATAATTTTTCCAAAGTATGCTTAAGTCTACCAGGCAATGAGAAGACTGTTTTTCATTAAACTACAGATCTTGCATTTCCCAAAAACTTAATTGAACATAACCCCAAAACTCTACCAATTCTCTAAATAGGTTAAAATTTTAATTTTTTTCATTCGGTAAAATTTCCAAGCTCTCTTGAGACGTAAATTTTAAAAAATCATCAAGTTCTAGTAAAGGTTGGCTATCACTTTGAACAATTATAAATTTGATATTATGAATTTAATTGTTGTATTGGCAATTTAAAATAACTTCATCTTCTGTCCTCACTTTAAAATTACAATAAGTAATAATTATGATTATATTACGTCTTACCTCAAGTCGACCGGCAGATAGTTTTTTAGTCCAGAATGATTTCTTTCTGTTTGTATCATATTCATTAATAAAATTGTCCGTCCTGGCTCCCTTCCGACTCTTGATCTTGGCTTACCTGCCATATTTGACTTTCAATCTATTGTTAGGGTGTTCACGATTACTTTTACAAGCTTTTTCAAAGTGTCCTTGTTTATTTACATGTCGACTTTGATAAGCGGACCTAGTCAGCGCATCATTGGGATATGTAACCAAGGTGAAAAAACACAAATATCATGTGAAGCGTCGTTTTCAACGTTCTGAATGTGTTTTTGGTGCTTTGATCAAATTTAAAGTTACCGTTAAAATTTTTAACGGTTTTTATGGATTTAATTTAACTAATTCAGACCACCAATGGAAAACAATAAAAAATAACATACTAGATGCTGCCATGGAAGCAATACGAAAGTGACAGGTAAATGTCAATACAATGAACAGAACGCCATGGTTTTCGCCGGAAGTGAAAAAACTAGCTAAACGAAAGAAAAGTGCATACATCAATTATACGGGAAATCAAACGCCTGAAAACTATCGAAGAGAACGAAACGGGGCAATTGCAAAAATAAGGGAACTAAAAGAAAACCATTGGGAAAAGTGCACAAAAGGAACGAAAAGAGACTTGTATGGAAGCCAGAGAAGAATATGGGGGATGCTAAGAAGAAATAAGCTAGAAGTCAAAGATACCATACGAACCAATAACCTATACAAGGAAGACAAGGAACAGATACAAATCGAATATGAAGAAGACAACGACATAGAATTAACAAATGACATGATAAAAAATACCTTAAAATCTCATAAAAATAGAAAAAGCCCCGGGCCAGGCGAGATCACTAACGAGGTGCTCAAATACGGAGGGAAAAATTACAAAATGAAATATTAACCTTATTTAAAAATATCATAGATGAACGGAAAATACCAAATGGATGGAAGAATAGTATGACAATACCGATTTTTAAAAAAGGACAGAAAACACTTCCATAAAATTATCGTGGAATAACCCTACTTGAGTGTTCTTAAAGCGTTCACAAAGACTATTCTGGAGGAAATCACCAAAACCATAAGGATAAGAGACGAACAACAAGGTTTCCGAAAAAACAGATCCACTATTGATACAATATTCATTGTCAATCAAATATCCGAAAAATCTCTAGAATTCAATAAACCTGCGTATATGTGCTTCGTCGATATGACCAAAGATTTTGACAGAGTGCGCTTAAAAGATGTCCTGGAAATAATGAGAACAAAAGGGCTAAACCATAGGCTACTTAATATAATATACGATATTAATACCCAATGCAGAACAAAAATCAGAGTAGAACATATCATAACGGAAGATATACATGTAAACACAGGAATTAGACGGAGATTCACTCAGCCCCTTCATATTTAATTTGATAATGGATGAAATTATGGAAAATCTGCCCAGAGCAGCTGGATACAAAATTGGAAATACTTTCTTCCATGCTGTATGCTATGCTGACGACGCGGTTCTTATTGCAGATACCGAAGATAATCTTCAAAGGTTACTTCATTCTTTTAACACCAAAGCAAAAGAACTAAATATGCTCATCAACACCGAGAAGACTAAGTGCTTAATAACATCAAAGGAACCGATAAGATGTATGTTGGAAATCGACTCCAAATTCGCGAACAGGTAAACCATTTCAAATATTTGGAAAGATATAACGAATCATGGAAATCTACTTCTCGAAGTAAGAGAGCAAACAATGAAAGCGGCTCGGGATGTTTGAGAGAAATTGTTTGGAAGAACAAATACCTCAATACGCAAAGTAAAGTCAAGATATATAAAACGGCAGTAAGACCTATCATAACATACGCAGCAGAAACAAGACCAGATACAAACAGAACTCTACAAATGATGAGAACAGTTGAAATGAAAACTCTGAGAAGTATACAAGGCAAAGCACTATACGACAGAATACGAAATGAAGACATCAGACTATAATGCGGGATACAGGACATAGGAAGGTGGGTGAGACAGATACGAAGATTCTGGAACAAACATATAAAAAGAATGGAGGACAGCAGACTCGTCAAAAACGCAAACATGAATAATCCAGTAGGAAAGAGATCACAGGGAAGACCACCAAAAGCGTTGGAGAGAATGCTGGACTTCATCTTCCGGGGAGGACGTGTTAGCAATGAACAGGCAGTAGCCTACTAATATGTATCCATATTAGAAAACAGAAGAAGAAGAAGAGGAAATAGTCTAGCCGTATACCACTCAAACTAGGAATGTAATCGATTAAACTACGTTCAATATTTCTCGCATGATTTTTCTTTTTGGCAAATAGTTTCATGCAAAATAATTTATAAATAAAAACCAATAGTGAGTATAATTCATAGTTCTCGTGATATAATATATGATTAATACCTTTAATTGCCTGAATCTAATTGAAATCGGTTTAAAAATGGGTCAGGTTCGGAAAATGTGGATATTTTTTGGTGAAGCTGTTTCTATTGAATTTTATGACAGATTTCTAGTTAAAATTTAACTTTTAGCATATCGATTCATATAGTTTTTGTTGTAAGTAAGTAGATTTATTTGCATGAAATCTCATTCGAAACGATTGGAATATAGGAAAATTGGCCAAGATCAGAGAACTTTGGACATTCCTCATGCGACAAGCAGCGATTTCTGCCGGTTTTATGGACTTGATAGATAGGTAAATGCTATTTCTTATACAGTTTTTAATGTTCTTTGAAGTTTTCACTTTTGTCGTGTGGTCTTAAGCACACACAGACTTTGTTTAACATGAATAACTTGAGATCAGCCACTTCTACATTTGGATGGCACCCTATAAGCGGGACTAAGGAATGTAATTGCATAAGAAAATATTGGTTTGTTTCAATATTGACGCAAATATGACTAAATAATATAAAATAGGCACCTGAGAAATTTAGATTTAAACTGCAGAACTGATTTTCATCACTCATTTACTCAGATCCACATTTCTTGGATCTAACAATATGAATAAAGTCGCTTTGTGAGTCTTAGGGATTTTATTTTCATCGTATTATTATATTTTACTGTATTGTCTACATATCTCTGAAAAGTGTGTACATTCCAAACAATTATTGACTAATGATACATTGGTTTTAGATATATTTTTGTATCGATTAGTGTTTAGTGTATCAGTATTCTTAGGATTGCAAAATTAGACACTAGGAATTACTGAATATTTCCATTATTTAATTTAAATTAAATTTAATTTTTGCCATTTATTAATTTATATTATATTTGTATAGCGATTTGGCTTTGATCCAAAACATATTGAAGAGATTATTCTATGAATTATGTTGTTGAATATGTTGAGTCTTTAATGCGGTAAAAATACGAAAATAATGAAAAATAGTGGTGCAAGCAGGAATTTTTCCTTCCGCATTCACATTTCGTCAAAAAGATTACCTTTTTTAATTTCATATTCTTTTTTTTAGAGTTTGTTTTCTAGTAAATAGATTTATTTTTCTATTACAATAATAAATTAACCTAGTTTTCCTATATCCTAATTACCATATAGAATGTTTTATACAAGCACCTAGATGTAAAACATCTGTATATGCAGACATAATTTACTTATATTAGTTTTGCCACAAACACAAAAAGTGCAAGAAATTAAACAGAACTTCAAGTTATTTCTGAATCCGCGCTTCTTGATAATCTGGTCGACACAGTTTTATTATTGTACGAATTACTTTTCAGACGACTTTTGTTGCGTTGTGTACGCACACAACACGCAACGATTTATATATAGTCGACGGATGCTTCGCTAATCATATTAGCTTCATCAGGAGATGATGCTAATATTGCTAGCGAAACGCGCGTCTAGTGTAAAACTCATGTTTCGGTACTGTGAATAAAACTGTGTTGTAGTGCATCTTTCGGATGATTCCAAACCCCAACTCACTTGAAGAATTTTACTTCCAAAGTTCTGCTGTTTTTGAGTTGCCTTTGTTGGGGTTGCTGATGGTGTACTACTCGCTCTCTATTTTCGTGTAACGCATCCAGCTTTGTTCTGAACTGCCTGTTGGTCATTAGTTTTGCGGCGTCTCGTCTGCGCTTGAATATTTTGATGTCTTAAGATAGCAACAATTCTGATACCAATCTTGTTTCGGTTTCTCGGGTCGATTCTTATTTACGAGCTGTTTTGGCGATTTTAACTGCTTTTTCTGTAGAATTCAAGTTTGATTGTGGGTTGTGCACTAATGATGCAATGAGTCTAATGGCATTTTGTTGAGAAAGTTTTAAATGTTTGTAGTGAATTTAGTGCCATCGTTTGACACCAGTGTTTTTGGTCGCCGCCAACTTAAAAGGAGCATTTTTGAAGTGAAACTTCTTAACGCGCGCCGGGAGTAAAATTTTAAGGTCGCGACACGACGAGAGGCTGCGACGGTCGGTGACGAAAAACGGTCACGATATAGCGGCGGTTGGTGACGAAAAACGTTCACGATATTTTATTGTGATATCTTTGTTAGATTACAAGCAAAAAATATGGGAGTTCCTCTATTACCTTGCCAAGACATAAGCGAAACTGTTATGAATATTTTTTTTTGCCATTTAGGCCCTTTTCGTTAATTGGGTGGTATATTTAAAAAAACTACTTTTTAACCAAATCCGTTACGATATGTATAAGGCTAGGGTGTTTAAGTTTAAGAAGTTTCACTTCAGATATGCGCACATAGTGCACACGCTTTTTTTTATTTTTTCCTCGATCTTAACTCCGGTCATTGTCTTCTCGACGAAAACATCTATCAATTTTGACGTGCATCAATTGCAACTAAATATGTAATTGTTTTCATGGTGAATCTTCAGCTTACTTTATAGAGGTGCTTTTATTTTGTAAACATAAACTCCATGAGTTACTTTTTATTTCAATATTCTTGTCAATATTTGTAAGATGTCGTTGGTAGATTTTTGTTTTTACTATGTCACAATGTCTTGAGAGTGCAACTCTGATAAAGTATTTTTTTTACCCAATCTTGAAGGAATTTTGCTATTACTGCTATATACTCCAGTACAAAGCTAGAGCTGCCAATGACGGGTAGGCTCGTTTTTGCTTCTGTGAATGTCCTTTATTCAAACCGGTTTGGTAATTCCTCTCCGTTCATTAGTCTTTGTGAGAGGACTGCTGCCATATCCATTCGGCTGGCATCACATCAATGGTTGAAATGTTCTAAGATTAAGTTAGCGGTAATAATGTTCTTAGTTTGAGGAAAACATTTTTGCATTGTCTTTTCCAGTTGAATTAAACTTTTTTAAATAAATTATATATCGTAAGGGTAATAAGTAGGCACTCTTCGCGGTCGCGGTGACGATAGGCCTACTTCAGGGATGCGACCCTCCCCACGTGAGCCTTGATTCACCCTCGATCCAAAATACAGTTGGGAAACACGTCCAAACCCAATATCCTAACATCTCTTACATTTGAATCCCACCTATATCCTTACCTCTCTACCAAATCGCAACTCCCAAAATAGTTTATATCAAATGCAATATATGTTCCTGAAAAAAATCTTCACGTGAGCCGGATCACGAAACTCGGAATCCCACACTGACAAGTAGTTGTCAGTCTGTTCCACGGGATATGGGAGGAGCTGGAAATCGATAGACCAATCAAACATATATATACAGACAAGAAATTGGGCCACCGAAACTCGAAAACAGGAAACACTCAAGAGAGTAGTCACAACTTGTAAACATAAAATGGGACATTCTAGGAATCTGCGAAACTAGAATGAAATATAAAAAAGCTGCAATCGTCCAGTTTGATCACATGCTATACCAAGGCAATAATAAAAAAAGTCTTCAACGTTTACTTCACTGGGTACCCAAAACCCACATTTGATACCGGGTACCAAGTTCCCACTTTGCCTAACCTACAAATTTCATAGTTTCTTATAAAAAACATACGTTTTTAAAATACCCTTATCACGTACCTTTAGGCATACAAAATTTATTTTTCAGGGATACTATTAATATAAAATTAGAATGATTCATGGACCCACTTACCCTACTTTGCCGTAGTTCTTCTATGACTACCCCATGTTATAGTAAGATGTAAATGATACTCTACAGATATGTACTTATGTACAAAATGCCCAAAGTTAGTTTGAGGGAGCTGCGCTACAGGCTGCAACAGTTGCTAATAACGAGAGCCTAAAAGCCTTATTAGGTAACCTTTTCTCATACCTAAATCAACAATGGTCTTTCAGTTAACGTTCATTAATTGCAGTGATTCTTGCCATTTGATTATCATCCCTAGATGCGAGTTGTTGGTTAATCGACATGTGTATTCTTACAAACCATTATCCGCATCGCAATAAAAATATAACCACAAGGAAAGGGATCTTCGACGTACCCAAATAATTTCGAAAAGTGAAAAAAATGTGTCAAGAGGTACACAAGAGCCTCAACAATTATCCGCCATAGCGTCAGGAAGATAGAACCATAGTCGCATTCACCAAAACATCAGAGCCAGTGATTATCTACTATTTTATCAAGAAACTACTCTGTTGGTACTCATCACTAGCCTAAAGTCTGTCACTATCTGAATGAAGTAGGGTAGGTCAAGAAACACTCTTTAGGACGTGTTTGGGTATGAACAAGCTAAAGAGAAGGTAGTATTTCCAATTGAAATATGGATGTGGTGGTCAGTGATGGCATACTTTTTCAAAATAAATGTGTATCTTTTCTGCTATAAGAAAAATCTAAATCTTATCTATGAAAGAGTCGTATCTTATTCTTATTTTTCCTGGTATAATTCATGATAGACAAACCATCTTAAAAAACGACCCACTTCGCATAAAACTGAAAACCGGTATTTGTCTCGGTTTGTAAAAGTTATAACAATTTTGAAAGAAATACCAGCCAGCAGCCTCAACAATTATCCGCCATAGCGTCAGTAAGATAGAACCATAGTCGCATTCACCAATACATCAGAGCCAGTGATTATCTACTATTTCATCAAGAAACTACTCTGTTGGTACTCATCACTAACCTAAAGTCTGTCACTATCTGAATGAAGTAGGGTAGGTCAAGAAACACTCTTTAGGACGTGTTTGGGTATGGACAAGCTAAAGAGAAGGTAGTATTTGCGATTGAACTATGGATGTAGAAGGTGATCAGTGATGGCATACTTTTTCAAAATAAATGTATATCTTTTCTGCTATAAGAAAAGTCTAAATCTTATCTATGAAAGATTCGTATCTTATTTCTTATTTTTCCTGGTATAATTCATGATAGCCAGCCAAACCATCAACAAAGGCAAACATTTGTCGCCCAGAACAATATAGAACATCTACAATTTTGCAAGAAATCCCTGTTTCCGTACTAAGGAATCGCATCTGTTGACAGCTACTTCGAAAAGGCAAAAAACTACTAGTTAACTGTGAGGTTGAATTTATTATTTTTAATATAAATTACAAATTATGCAGTGAAAACACGTACAAAACTGGTAATTTGTATTAATTAAATTAAGTGTACCTACATCTTAAATTAGGGATAATTTATTTGCATTTTACACTAAAGTGTGAAAAGGAAAAACTGCTATACCTTGAGACGGAAATAATAGTCAGTGACGTCAGTCACTAATTCGAAAACAGACCGACGTGAGCGGCTCAAAGTAATATTTAATATTTAACAATAAATCTGATATGAAATGCTCGCAAAATACCGCTTATTCTAAATGCGGACACAGCG